>OZ025290.1:253777827-253854827 GCA_964019185.1 Maratus speculifer
CGAATTTTTGAAAAGTTTTATTTCATTTTTTGTTTCGAATTTTTTTATTGTTATAAAATATTATTGGTCGTATATATACATACGCTTATACATATATATATATATATATATACATACGCTTATACATATATATATATATATATATATATATATATGGTTTTTATAACTCTGTTTTAATTTATTTAGTTTATTTCAATTATTTTTTTCTCATTTTATTTTTTTTCATCCGATTTCGTAGTTTTGTTGTGTCTTGTTTTTGATGTTATTTCTTCATTTGGTTTTGGTTCTATACGTATTGGTAGTTCCAAATTCGTATTATTTTGCTTTTTCATGGCTAATACGGAGATGAAACCACACACTTCATTTGTAGTTCTAAAGTATTTGACGATTCTGCCCGACGATTCTGCTTTGGTTCTGCAAATTCCTTTTATATTCCTTTCATTTTTCCCCATGTAATAATTTTCAATGCCGTAATTTTTTATTAAATTCAATGGTTCATATACTGTAATACAATTCATGGTTATTGTTATTTATTAAATGCACACACAACACAATTCTTCATAGGCACTGGTTATATTAAAAAACTCTTTATTAAAGAAATAACACTCACTCGCAGCTCACTGCTGCATTATCGTCTGCATTTATCTCAAAAACAACTTTAGAATAAAAACAGAAAAAACATTTCACTTCTCTTCAGTTTCTCAACACTGACATTTTAATTTAGGTAGCACGGTATCGTCTGCCAACATGGAACATACCGGCCCCCATTGACATGTTTCACATTCAATAATAACTCTTTTTTTACTAAGTACACTAATTACACAAATAAATACAAAAGTTCACTATATGTGTTACTTAAATATAAAATTGAAAGAAAAAAAACAATATAACTCTCACACACACATATATATATATATACACTTTTTTTTTTTTTTTTAAGTACTATGGGTTTCAGGCATAGGTAAAATACATATTTTACTAATCGATCTTTTAAAAATTCCATTCTGAGTTTTTACCTGAACTACGCGAATTTTCTTATCATTACCATAATATACTTCAATAATTCTGCCTAAAGGCCACTTATTGCTGGATATATTTTCCTCTACTAACAACACTAGATCTCCTATTTTTACATTATCCTTTTCAAATCTCCACTTACCCAATCTTACAACAGAGGGGTCTATGTTGTAATTCACTTAAATAATTATTATGCCATTTGCGCCAAAAAAGTTGTACAATTTTAGTTATTCTTTGCCATTTTTTGAGGCGATTTTCTTTTATATTGGTTAAATCAGGCTCAATAATGACATTTAATGGTCTGTTTATAAGAAAATGAGCTGGAGTTAGGACTCCAAAATCATCTGCGTCATCTGATAACGGACTCAAAGGCCTCGAATTTAATATTCCCTCTATTTGTATCACTACTGTAAGAAATTCCTCATAAGTGAGATTAGCACCTCCCACAATTCTCTTAAAATGAAATTTAAAGGATTTTATTGCGGCCTCCCAAAGACCCCCGAAATTGGGTGATCTGGGGGGAATAAATTTCCACTCAATGCCTTCACTAGACAAATATGCTGCTAATTTCTCATCAGGTTTTCTTACTAATTCATAAAAGACCCTAAGTGTTTTATCTGCCCCAATAAAATTTTTTGCATTATCAGAATACAATTTGGCACATTTACCTCTGCGTGCTATGAATCTTTTCAGTGCCGCAATAAATGATTCGGAAGTTAAATCTGAAACAATTTCTATGTGTATAGCCTTAAATACAAAACAAACAAAAATACAGACATAAATTTTTTGTAAGATGGTCCTACGTGCATAACCAATTTTGATCATAAATGGCCCACACAGATCAACACCCGAAATATTAAAGCAATAGTCTAATTGGACTCTATCCCTGGGCAAATCGCCCATCAATTGATTTGCAATAACTGGTTTAGCTTTAAAACATGGAATGCACTGATGAACCACCTTTCGACACATTGCACGACCATTTATTGGCCAAAATTTATTTCTTACTAAGGATAGTAAAGTTGACGCACCAACATGCAAATATTTCTTATGATAATAATTTATAACAATTACAGTAAATTTATTACTCTTTGGTAAAATAGCTGGGTGCTTTTTTGAAAAATTTAAATTACTATTATTTAACCTGCCACCAACCCTTAAAATTCCAAATTCATCTAAGTAAGGGTTGAGGCCTTTTAACTTGCTACTCTGACTTACCGATCCTTTAGTCTGAAGACTATGTATGTCGGTACTGAAGGCTTCATTTTGCACTAATTTAATTAAATATTTCTCTGCCAATTCCAGTTCTGACGTACTCAAGGGTCCATTACACTTATAAAGAGGGTTTCTTGTATTCATCACAAATCTGAAAATATAACTAAGAATACGCACAATCGTTAAATAATTATTACTAAGATTAATCAAGTTATATACAAAACAATTCTCGGTGATATTAAAACTTATAACATTAAATTCATTCGAGGATTTAACATTAAATTTGAGCTCTTTATTGAACTCATCATTTGTTTCTGGCATGGTTATTGTACGTTGAGGATAATCACTGTTTTGAAGAAATGAAGGTCCCTTCCACCACAATTCACAGTTTGCAAGTTTGTCAGGATCCATACCTCTGGAAAGTTTGTCAGCAGGATTTTCTTCTGAGCAAATATGATGCCACTGTTCAGCACTAGAGTTTTCTTGTATGTTAGCCACTCGATTTTGAACAAATTGCTTTAGGTCGATAGGTTCCTTTTGAATCCATGCTAACACAATCATTGAATCTGACCAAAGAAAAACATTAGTCACTATTACTTTCATGGATGATAATACTCTGTTTACCAGTTTGGTTAGCAACACTGCTGCACATAACTCCAATCTTGGAATAGTTAGACTCTTTATCGGTGTAACTCGCGACTTGCTAGCGATTAAATTCACCATCACATTTCCTAAGGAATCACTGGATTTGCAATAAACTGCTGCCCCATAGCAACGTTCTGAGGCGTCAGCAAACCCGTGTATTTCTATGATTTCTGGGTTTTCAATTATAATACGCCTACAAATTTTTATATTATTTACACATTTAAATGACTTAAGAAATTGATGCCACTCATGAAACTCTGATTCAGGAAGCTTGTCATCCCAGTCAATATTGATTCTCCACAATTTTTGCATTAGTATTTTGGCTTTAGATATAACTGGACCAAGAAGTCCCAATGGATCAAAGAGTCTCGCGATTGTTGACAATACTTCTCGCTTTGTGTAGGAATTGTTCAGTTCCACCTTAACTCGAAAAGTGAAACAATCATCTCTTGGGTTCCACGAAACCCCTAATGTTTTAGTTTCAATTTCATTTTCAAATTTGTACCCTTCTTCATATGTCAGCGAAAGATTTTTATCACTTGTACACCACTTATGGAGTCTCATACCTGCTTTATGCATAATTGCTATGAGCTGCCGCTGCAACTCTTTGGCTTCTTCAAGCGTAGGTGCACCGCATAAAATATCATCCATGTAAATATTTTCTCGAAGAACCGATGCTGCCATCGGATAATTATCTCCTTCATCAATCGATAGCTGGTTGAGAGTTTTCATTGCTAAATAAGGCGCACTAACCGTACCGTATGTAACGGTCTGTAGTTCAAAAATTTTAGGCTCTTCTTCGAAATTATCGTTCCACAAAATTCTCTGCAATGCGTGCTGACTAGGATCAATATTGATCATTCGATACATCATTTGAATATCCGCAGTCAGTGCATAAATATGCTCTCGAAAACTAACCATAATTGTGAATAAATCATTCTGAATAACACCGCCATTATATTGCAATGAATTAAGTGATGTGCCATTTGTTGTTGTGGCAGAACAGTTAAATACAACTCTCAGTTTTGTGGTGGACTTTTCTGGTCTAAAAATGCCATGATGTGGAGCATAATACACGACGTCAGGTTCTTTCACTTCTTTAACCTGTTTCATATGCCCCAACATTTCATATTCATTTAAAAAATCTTTATACAATTTGAAGTATTTCTTATCTTTTGATAAGCGAGTCCACAGCGATTTGAGTTTTTTAAGAGCAAGCTCCCTTGATTGGCCTAAACACGAAGGATTTTCCTTTAAAGGCATTTTCACCACGTATCTCCCTTCCTCATTTCTCCAATGCGTACGCGCAAAATGCTGCTCACATATCTCAAATTCCTTACTTTTTGATAACTCTACTTCGACGTTTTCAACTTCCCAAAACTTTTTTAATGTTTGGTTTAAATCTTCCTCCCGAATCAGCCCACAATGAACTTTTACATCACTTTCCTGCTCTATGCATCCACTAGCCACATACCCAAATACGGTATTTTGCAAAAGTAAATTTGAACTCTGAGAATATATTTGTCCCGGTCTTAATAACTCATAAAATATTTCTGCACCCAACAACATATCAATTTTATCAGGGAAATTAAATCTATAATCTGCTAATATAGTTAATTCTGGTACTTCAACATTTATGTTAACCACTTGTTGCGGAATTAAATCTGTAATTTTCCTTACTACTAGCATAGTCAATTCTCTTTCAAAACTTTTATCTCTATTCGCGATTTTTGTATTTACGCAGCCTTTTATTGTCATAGAAGTGTCATCCAAACATGAAATTAAAGTATTCGTTTTATTAATTCTAAGCTGCAATCGATTAGCACACTGCGAAGTAATCAAACATGCTTGTGAACCGACATCTAGTAAGCATCTAACTTCCTGCCATTCCGAGAACTTATCTTTAATGAGGATACGCGCCGTACTTAATAAAACGGATTTTGTTTTATTTTTCACAAAACTAGAGGCGACAGTCTGACTCGGAGGGTAGGAAAGGATTTCCTCGGATTGTGAATTTTTTATTCCTGCAGCCGATTGAAACACATGACCAACATTTTTATTTTTATTATTTAATTCCTTTTCTTCTCTAGAAAAATGTATTAGCTCAGAATGCGGTAGGTTACATCTAGCACAATTTTTAGACTTACATTTCTGTACGCAGCAATTATAATTTAAACATTTGAAACATGCTTTATTTAATTTCACAACTTCTACTCTATCTTTAATGGACAGTTTTTTGAATTGCGGACAAGAATGTAAACCGTGATACTCATTAGATTTACACAAGACACATTTTACATTTTTTGTTTCCGAAAAAAATATATTTGAAGTGCTCTTTTGAGGCCGATTTTGAAATTTATTTGTCGCTATACGTTTATTTTCATTTATCGTGTTTCTCGAATACACATTTGATTCACCTTTAGATTTATTTTTAATCGACAAAAAAATATCGCATTCTCTTCCTAGTTGCTGTGGTTTAAAATATGACTCTGATTGTTTAATTGCGATATGATTCATTAATTCGCGATCTAAAGAACTGAAAATTTTATCTGAAACAATCAGATCGCATAATGATTTAAAATCATTTACCTCACGCAAATTACAGTAATACTGAAAAATTGAACTCAGCCTAGCTGCAAATTGAACGTAACTTTCCGACGGTAATTTTTGCGCACTCTTGAAATTGTTTAAACATTCTTGTGCAGTAGGTTGAAATTCCCTTAACACTATATTTTTCAATTTATCATAACTAATCAACTCTTCCTCTGATAAATAGATCATTAAATTGCTCGCTTTTTCGCCGAGAATATTTAACAGAATTTCGGCCTTAAACTCTTCAGGTACATTTTTAGTTCGAAACGCTTTCTCAAGAGATTGAAAAAAAAGATTAAATGACTCAGCTCTCGTTGGTAAAGGAATAGTTAAAGTTTTAATACTTTTAATAAAACTTTCCAAGTTATTGTTCCCTATTTCCGTTTCCGATTTTTCTGTTACGGACGGCAAATTTTCCCGAGATTCTTTACGCAATTTGGCTATTTCTAATTCTTTCTCTAACTGAGCTAGTTTAATTTTTTCAAATTCCGAATTTTGGGATGGTTCTTTACGAATATTTGCTAATTGTAACTCTTTTTCTAACTGCGCTAATTTAATTTTTTCTAATTCTAATTTTGTTTTCTCAGTTTCTGTTCGTGATTTATACTCCTCAACAACCGAATTAACGATGCTTTTTAATAACTGCTCATTTGAGTAATATTCACTATTCTCTATAATATTTCTTAAATCAATAATTTTACTACTTTCAAGAGCAGTTAAACCCAATTCCTCAACTACAAGCTTAAGCTCGTGTTTATTTAGATTATCAATAACAGACATAAATAAATCAAAATAAACTAAAAAATTGCTCTTACCTCACTCAAATCGCTGCGAAATTCCGAGGAAGACTCATTATAATTCTTAAATTTATCATCTTCAACACAATATTTCACTTGTTGAGCTCGATATTATTCGAAGATTCTCATGTTAAACGTTGACAGATCTATAATAGAACTCTTAATATCACATCAGCACATCGTTCAAATTCCATGATTTTTCACTCTCATAAATAATTATTTTCACCTTACGGCTCGGCGGTCCATGTTGATTATTAAATGCACACACAACACAATTCTTCATAGGCACTGGTTATATTAAAAAACTCTTTATTAAAGAAATAACACTCACTCGCAGCTCACTGCTGCATTATCGTCTGCATTTATCTCAAAAACAACTTTAGAATAAAAACAGAAAAAACATTTCACTTCTCTTCAGTTTCTCAACACTGACATTTTAATTTAGGTAGCACGGTATCGTCTGCCTACATGGAACAGTTATATATATATATATATGTATCAGAAAAATACACAATAATATATAATTTTTCAGAACTGATATAACAATATAAAACTATTAAACTAAACAAGAAAAATCAACATATACCTCGTGAGCAAACTTGATAACTAACAAGGGTAGAACGGCGAACGACGAACGCAAAACAAAAGGTTCCAAATTAATCATAAGAACATAGAAAGATAGGAACTAAACAAGAAACATAAAAAAGAAAAATAAACCCGTGAAGACGAGGCCGTAAGACTTGTGATTTACAGTGCGGTTTAAACTAGTTTTATGCCGACAACACTCACCAAAAACCCTGTCACGATCTGGTTGGAAAACAAAATGTCAAGATGCAAAGGTCGGAGAAACTTAGCTACCAAATCTCAAATGAAAATGAACAGTTCTTAAACAGTTAGAAAAACAGTTTAAACTTTCCTTTGAATTAACCTGTTTTCAACGGCTATCCTAAAATTCTTGGTCCCACAGTAACCTGTTGAAAAACCTCGTAGGATAGCCATAACTTACAGCTTGTCATACCAATTAAAAAAATTCGTCAATCTTTTTTTTTTTTTTTTTGCCTTATTCAACATTAATTAATATTTTTGGCCTGCGTAAAATTTGCTTTATTTAATCATAGTACAGTCACCGCAAAAAAAATCTTGACATTTGCTATTTTAGACGTTTTGTTAATTATCTAGAAATATACATAAGGAATTATTCTGAAACTCCAGGTATGTAAACAAAATAGTACATCTCATATATTTTCGCGAAGAGTTTTCCCCGAAATCTAACAGGGGTCCGACAACAAATTGAAAAATAAAGAAGATCTTTTGGAACACTCTGTCAAAACTAATGAAGCAAAGGAGTTCAAACTGCAGATTATTATTAAGTGGCTTATTGTAATAAACTGTGTTCATTTTTATGAATATAGCACGTAAACTTGTAGAAAAATTAAGGATTTTATAAAAACAGTCCTAAATTTTTCCAAGTTTTTTGCTTATAATTTGCAGAGTTCTTAATATAAAATAATGTTCTTTTCTGAAAATATGACAAACAACATTGTACACAATACCCTGGCATCATAATTTAAAAATAATAATAATTTTATGAAAAATGAGTAGGTTTAGTAAATAATTTTTTACTGCTCATGCGTCAACGCTATTAAAATTTTATTTGCATATTATGTTAGTTAAATGTATAGAGCAACTTTTGTGAAAGTCTCAAAAACATAGCTTAAAAATTCTAAAAATTATCGTCGATAGAATGAGATCAAAATCCGTTATTCCCTAAATGAAGCAAAAAGATGAGGGCTGTATCCATATTCCATTCATTAGTGCCTACACAATATTGCACGTACAACTATATTTGGATAAAAACCCTGATTTTTTTGCTTCCTTTCGGGATTTTTTTTTTTTTTTTACATTTTTATTTATTATTTATTTTTATGTATTTATTTATTATTTAATACATTTTTTAATTTAAAACACCCATTAGTGTGTGTTACTTGCAAAAATAAATTACATCTTTCAAAATCAAAACATTTATCGATTATTGAAACAATTCTTAACAAAGTTCCAAAGCAGAACTTATATATCCCTTTATATACCCGAATGAAAATCTTACTTTTTAAAAAATAGGATTGGTAGGAAACATGTAGTTGTAGTGTTTCGGCTTTTTTTTCTATATCATTTCTGTTGGTACATGCAATTTTATGGTTATTATTCTAAATGCGAACCCATTAGAAATAATTCATTTCAAATCCTACTAGATCTTTTTTTCTACATTTTTCAAAATATTTTATCAAATGGAATATATTTTTAGTCAAATATTTAATGCTTATAGTTGAAACATTTCCATCGAAGACAATAATTTATTTTCATTTTTAGTTTGTTTTGTTTTCTTTTCTTTTTTGAGAAAAATGCAATTGAAAAGTTTTGGAAACTTTTTTACTATTTTTATAGCTGTAAGAATGTTACTAGTCTTATTTATAAAATGTCTGTATATGAAATGCCATTATGATTTATATTAACTTAAATGTTTATTATAAATATGATTGTTTGTTATTTTATAAAGAAATACTCTGTGAAGTAAAGATTTGTTACACTAAATTCCTCATAAAAAATTCCATTCTAAAAACTTGTTATTCTTGTACAAAACAAACTGTTTCTAAATATTCTTAAACCATTATATTCTTCAAGCTAAGTCTCACAAGATTATGTGCAATGCATGAAAATAAATTATTTTCTTGAAGAGTTAAAACATTTTCCACGCGATATCATTTGTCTTGTTTTATTTTATATCTTGCTTTATTTTAACTGTATATTAAACTTTCTTCAAAGAATGTATTTGTCAATGTATTAAAATCATTTTAAATAACGTTTCAAAATAGAGACCATATACTGATACGGATGAAATATTTAGTTTTCGAAAAATTATATCGGTAGGAAAAAATATCTGCAATAGTTCCGTTCTTTAACATACCATTCCTTTTGATAAGCACAAATCTATGTTTGTTATTCTAAATGCAAAAGTTATAAGAAATAGATCAATTCAAAAACATTACGTTTTAAAACAGAGACCATATTTCTCGTTTAGTAACTGTTAGCCCTGATACGGATGAAATATTCAGTTTTCGAAAAATCATATCGGTAGGAAAGAGGTATCTATAACATTTCCGTTCCTTTACAAACCATTCCTTTTGATAAATGCAAATCTATGGTTTCTATTCTAAGTGAAAAAAAAAATATAAGAAATAAATAAATTTAAAACTTACTAAAGTATTTTTCTTATATTTTTCAAAACCGTCATGCAGTGAAATTTATTTTTAACAAGAATGTTTAATGCTTATTTTTGAAATATTTTCATGTGATGTAAATATATTTTTTATCGTGGTTTTATTTTCTTCTCTTTCAGAAATGGAAACAGCTCAAAAGTTTTATTTCAGTTCAGTGTAGCCAGTTGGCTACTTTTTTAAATTAAGATTTCATGTTCGGTATCAGTTTTTTGAATTGGTAAAATTGTCCTTGTTTTAGACTTTATTACTACTTCATTAAAAAAGGCGAATTTTAAAATTTCTAAAAGAATGTGCCAATCAAGAAGTCTGAATTTCAAAAGACTAGCCAGCGGACAACAGTGTCGATGTTCTTTCCGGGTCAGGAATGACCTTTTCGACCCGGCATTCCTGTGTGATTCCGAGTCGTCTAGGCGAACTCTATTCTCTCCGAAGTATGTAACATCATATCTAGAGCCCCCTATACTAGGTGTCCCAGGAATGTTGGGACAAACTTTAAGGAGAGGCATGGGACATCACAAGGGTTCAGATTTGTATAGCAACCCATGGTCGGAAACGTTTGCTTGGCGTGGTAGTGATGACACAAAACGCAAGAGGAACAGGACGCAACAAAGAAAATATCTTTACTATCCTTAGTACAGGAGAAAAATAAGAAAAAGAACATGAAAGAAACAACGATCGTCATCAAAGTAGGTATTTGAAATTACGACCCCGGGTCTAAATGCATATAGGCGCATGTCCGGTGCATGAAAGATCTAATGTTCTCTAGAAAACACCAGGAATATCCGAACTTCCCCAGCAGCTTCAATGATGCGTGCAACAAGTTCCTCAGAACTTTCCAGTGTTATCCCGGTATTTTTTGCATCACTATGATTAATAAACATATTTTCTCTCCATGTTCGTGTATTTTCATTCATGTATTTTGTGTCATCACTACTGCGCCAGGAAAGTGTTTCCGACCATAGGTTGCTATGTAAAACTGAACCCTTGTGATGTCCCTTACCTCGCCTTAAAATATGTCCCAATATTTTTGGGACACCCTGTATTTGTGTATTTATAGAATTTTTATATTATTCATACACACGTTTTAATAATTTATAAAAGATATACTTTAATTGTTATTTTAAAAGAACACGTTTGGTGCAAGGAAATATTTCACATTTTAACCACTTAATCGTCGCTCCCGAGACATTCACGGGCTGCAAGCTTCACGGCTTTTATTCAGAATTGTTTGATTCACACCAGTTTTATAAAAAAAAAGTGTAATTGGTTTTATTCTGGTATCCATTTTATTTGTCACTAAATAAAAAGAATATTTTTTTTTTTTCAAAAAAGTGGTGGCAATATTGAATTTGAATTTTTAAACTGTAATTTAATGCAACCATTAAGGGGTTAATTTCCCATGAAAAATTGCATTAAAATATACTGTTTTCATTGTACTAAACAAATACATTCTAATGTGTTCTTAAAACGTTACATTCTTTAACCCTTTGAGCTTTGATGGTAGAATTTTCTACCACTTAGTTTTAATTCAGAAATGTCCCACTGGCACCGGAATATTGGACTAGATTTCTTTGAAAAAGCTCAATGTTTTTTTTCGTGTATATAGTAAACCGAATTTTTCATCTGCAAAATACTGGTGCCAAAGTGACATTTGGAAATTTTAAGAAATTTACCCACCAGAGCTCAAAGGGTTAAGTTAACCAATTAATGAATTCTTTTTTTACGTACAATAAATTGAAAATATGGGTTAAAACCGCATTTTTTAAGATAACATATTTGTAATATTTAATTTAAACATTTCAATTAAATGGTATGAAATTGAATTTAAAGAAATTAGTTGATAAATAAAGCAATTCTTGTATGTACGACTTACGGGCAAAGCAACGAATCATTTAAAACACCCATTACTGTGTGTTATTGATAAAAATAAATAAAAAATTTCAAAATAAAGGGATTTATCAATTATTCAAAAAATTCTTAACAAAGTTTCAAAACAGAACCTGTATTTCCCTTTTTACTGTTTTTATACCCGATACGGTTGAAAAAAGTTCTTTTTGAAAAATAGGATTGGTAAATAACATGTAGCTGTAAAATTTCGTTTTTTTTTTTTTTTTTTTTTTTTTTTTTTTTTTTTTTTTTTTCATACTATTTTTGTTGCTAAATGCAAATCTAGTGTTATTATTTTAAATGTGAACCCATTTAGAAAAAAATCATTTCAAACTTACTAAATCGTTTTTCCGTAAATTTTTGACAATATTTTATGAAATAGAATATTTTTTTTTGTTAAATATTTAATGCTTATACTTTAAACATTTCCATTGAAGACAAACGAATTTTTCCGTCTTTGGTTTATTTTCTTCTTCTTCTTCTCTTTTTTTTTTTTTTTTTTTTTTTTTTTTTTTTTGAGAAATGCACATGGAAATTTTGGATATTTTTTTCTATTTTTATAGTTGTAAGACTGTTACTAGCCTTATTTACAAACTGTCTATTTATGAAACTCCACTATGATTTATATAGAAGACTTGAAAGTTTTTATAAACATGATTGTTTATTATTTTATAAAGAGATATGCTGTGAAAGAAAGATTTGACACATGTCATCCCTCATAAAAAATTTGATTCTAAAAACTTTATTTTTATTGTACAGAACAAACTGTTTCTAAATATACTCAAACCGTTACTCTCTTCAAGTTAAATCAACCTTTACTATATGTTATTTATAAAAATAAATTATATTTTTGAAAACATTTAATTTATGACATTTATTGATTATTCACTACTTCTTAACAATGTTCCAAAAAGGAACCTGTATTTCCTTTTCTATATCCGATATAGATGAAAAACTTACTTTTTGTAAAATGCGATTGGTGGGAAATATGTAGCTGTAATATTTCGGTTCTTTTCCATACCATTTTTGTTGGTAAATGCAAATGTATAGTTATTATTGTAAATGCGAACCCATTTAGAAAGAAATCATTTCAAATCTTACTAGATCGTTTTTTCCTATAGTTTTGAAAATATTTTATACAATGGAATATATATTTTAGTTAAAAACATTTCCAAAGAAGACAAATGATTTCTTTTCCGTACTTGGCTTATTTTCTTCTTTTTTGATAAAAATTCACTTATAAAAATTTGGAAACATTTTTCAACTTCTATAGTTGTAAGAATGTTACAAGTATTGTTTATAAAATATCTATATATGAAACTCCAAAATGACATTTCCTATGAAAATTCCACAATGAAAACTTCATTAGAAAGAAGACTTAAATGTTTATTATAACTATGCTTGTTCATTGTTATATAAACAGATATTCGGTGAAGGAAATATTTAGTACACTAAATTCCTCATAAAAATTCTATTCTAAAAACAATGTTATTATTGAACTAAACGAACTGTTTCTAAATATTCTTAAACCGTTACATTCTTCAAGCTAAGTCTCACATGACTATGTGCTATGAATGAAAATAGATTACATTCTTTAAAAGTTAAAATGATTTCTACATGATATCATTCTCCTGTTTTATTTTAACTGTGTATTAAACTTTCTTCGAAAAAAGTATTTGTCAATTTATTCAACTCATTTTAAATAACATTTCAAAACAGAAACTGTATTTCCCTTTTACTATATTTTAGTCCCGATACGGATGAAATATTTAGTTTTCGAAAAGTCATACCGTTAAGGGATAAGTATCTGCGTCATTTACGTTCTTTTACATAGAACTTTCTTTTGATAAATGCAAATCTATGATTGTTATTGTCTAAATGCATAAACTATACAAAATAAATCAATTCAAAATTTACTAAAGCATTTTACTTATATCTTTAGAAACTGTTATGCAGTAAAATTATTTTTTTTTTTACAGGAATATTCAATGATTATATTTTAAATATTTTCATCGAATGTAAATTATTTTTTTTATTGTGCTTTTTTTTCTTTCAGAAATTAACATCACTTAAGGTATTTGTACCCAATATGGACATTGCTTTCAATATGGACATCCCTAATATTTTTAAAAGTAACAATTTTTATAGAGACATGTCCGTGAAAAAAAGCAGTTGAAAAGATAATTAAGCCAGCAAAGTACAAAAAAGCGCGCTGTTCGCCATTTAAAAGGATACTTGTTTCGTGGTGTGCTGATAGTAATTACAGGTAAGTTTAAATTCTTACTAAATATTGTAAAATTACTTTAAATATTGAAAAATGGGGTGTTTTAGAAAGCTTTTAAAACATGTTTTCGATTGCTATTGCATATACTGCTTAAAAAACATTTTCTTTAATTATTTATTAAAAGATTTAATAAAGCTACTTCCGATTCCCAATATGGACACCTTATGTCCACATTGGAAGTACAGCAGGTTGGTCTTTCGATTCACAAAAATAGAAAGGTAAGCAAAACCAACTACATTATTTCATAATATTTTGTAGTAACTGAGGTGCTTTGCATCGGTCTTCGAAGAGCCACAACCGAAAATGACCCCCCGTTCTAAAGTGCATGTTCTGAAGATATTTACTGTGCCCTACCCTCCCCGCAACACTTTAAGATATATTTTTTATCCCCTCTCATCTAAAATTCCACAGAAGAGTGGCTCATTCATACCCCCTGTGCAGTAGGTCAATAAGAAGCCACCTGTCCATAATAGGGACTAGTGGTTCCTTATATGGACATTTGTAAACATTTTTTGTTTGTATCATTTAAATAAAAACCATAATAGTTACAAGGTTGCTAATTTTAATAATGATAGTCAACAGTGCAGGGATCATGGTCATATATTTTTGGAGCTCTACCACGTGTACATGGGGGTGAAAAAAATACATTTTTCTTAGGGTGTCCATATTAGGCACAGGTACCTTATAAGTTTTATTTCAGTCGTCCAATATTGCCAGTGAGCTACTTTTTTTTAAATTAAGATTTCTTGTTTGGCACCTTTTTTTTGAAATGGTAAAATTGTCCTTGTTTTAGCATTTATTAATAAGTTATCAAAAAAGGTGAAATCAACCATTTCTAAAGTATGGTGCCAATCAAGAATGCTGAAATTCTAAAAAGTAGCTGACTGGCAACACTATCAGTGTCGTTTCCGGTTTGGATTGAATTTGAATCTAAATGAACTCTACTCTCCTCCAGTGTTGCCAGTGCGCTACTTTTTTAAAAATCAGGTTTCTTGATTTGCACCACTTTTTTGAAACGACAAAATTCCGTTTGTTTTGGCATTTATTAATATATTATTATATAAGGCGCATTTTACTATTTCAAAAAAGTGATGCTAGTCAAGAATCTGAATTTAAAATAAGTAGCCCATCCGGCAACACTGCTCTCCTCGAAGTGTGTAACCTTTTATCTGGCGCCCTCTATAAAGGGTATGTATTAAACTTTTATTTTATTCATACACAAGTTTTAACAATTTTAATAAATATACTTTGGTTGTTATTTTAAAAGGAGAAATTTTGTACAAAAAAATATTTCAGATTAAACTCCTATGAAAAACTGATTTAAAAATATTGTCATAATTGTACAAAACAAGCAGTTTCTTAAGTATTCTCAAACGCTATATGTATCAAATTAAATCACTCTTTTCCATGTGTTACTTACAAAAAAAATTCAATTTTTGAAAACTTTGAATTTTTGAACATTAATAGATTAATCAAATATTTCTTAACAGCGTTCCAAAACAGAACCTGTATTTCCCATTTTCTCCTTGATACAGATGAAAAACTTACTTTTTGAAAATTAGGATTGATAAGAAACATGTAGCTGTAATAATTCGGTTCTTTTCCATGCCATTTTTGTTAGTAAACGCAGGTCTATGGTTAATATTCTGACTGCGAAACTATTTTGTAAAAATCTTTTCAAATCCTGCTAGATCGTTTATTTTTACATTTTTGAAAATGTTTTATGAAATGAAATATATATTTTAGCCAAATATTTAATGCTTATAATCTATACATTTTAATCGAAGGCAAATGATTTTTTTCATCTTTGGTTTGTTTTTTTCTTTTTTGAAAAGAGTATACTTGGAAAGTTTCGGAAACTTTTTTTCTATTTTTATAGTTGTAAAAATGTTACTAGCATTGTTTATAAATTCTCTATATATGAAAACTCCAATATGATTTATATAGAAGACTTACATGTTCATTATAAATATGCTTGTTTATTATTTTATAAAGAAATACTCAGCGAAAGAAAAATTTGGTTCACTAAATTTCTCATAAAAAAATCTATTCTAGTAATATTGTTATTATTGTAGAAAACAAACTTTTTCTAAATATTCTTAAAGCGTTACCCTTTTCAAATTAAATCACTCTTTACAAGATGTTATTAACAGGGATGAGATTTCCGCTTTTTTGCACACCAGTAAAATCTTAGAGAAAATGCTATATTTTTAAATCGGAACATTTTTGTGATTTAAAATAACAACATTTTCTCTAAGATTTTACTGGTGTCCAAAAAAGCGGAAATCTCATCCCTATATTAATAAAAATAAATTACATTTTTGAAAAATTTTAACTGTCGAATGTTTTTTGATTATTTAAATAAATTCTTAACCAAACTCTAAAACAGCACACTTTTTATCTCCAATACGGATAAAAAAATTCCTTTTTTTTAAAAAAAGGACTGGCAGTAAACATGTAGCTGTAATATTTCCATTATTTTCTATACCATTTTTGTCGATTTAAATGCAAATCTATGGTTACTAGCTAAATGAGAAATCTATTCAGAAAGAAATCATTTCAAATCCTTCTAGATCGGGTTTTTTTTCTATATTTTTGAAAATATTTTTTGAAATGGAATATATTTTTAATTAAATATCAATTGCTTATCGTTTGAACATTTCCATCGAAAACAAATAAATTTTTCCGTGTTTGGATTGTTTTCTTTTTTCTTTTTCTTTTTTTTTTTTTTTTTTTTTTTTTTTTTTTTAAAGAAAAATGCACTCGGGAAGTTTTTGAAACTTTTTTCTATTTTTACAGTTGTTTATATGTAAAATAAAAGAATATTACCCAGTTAAACTGATGCCATTGAGCTCACAGGCTTCGCATACTATTTGTATATTACAGCCTTATATTTTCAAGGGTTAATTCCGTTCGAAAAACAAATTAAGGGGGGGTTGATGAAATAGCTTCCTCCATTTCCCCGTTTTATATTTAATCATTGAACCCCTTAATCTATTCAGAGATATGATTTATCATAAAAAAACTGATAATTCTGCACGAAAAATCCATATTTATCAATAAAAAGGAGGGACATTATATCCCCGTTCCCCCCATTTATACTTATCCAATGAACACCCGATACTAATAACGGAAGTGTCTCATTAGAATGATCATACATATAAATTTCGAACGAAAATTGATAATTCTGCATGAAAAACCATTTTATATATATTAAGGGAAGGGGCTTTAGCCCCCGTTCCCCCTGTTATACATTTCGAATGAACTCCAAAAACTAATCAGGGAAGCGCCTTATCCGAATATACATGTGACGATTTAAGGAGAACTCGAATTATTTCCACTGGTTAAAAAGAAACACACAGTCATGGCAAGCGAGGGAAAAAACAAAATAAATAAATAAATGTAGAAGATCCAATAATTAGTCATGGGCTGCTGTAAATTCATTTATTAAATTCGTAATAATGAGGAAGGAAAAGCTCCTTTTGCAAAAATTCCATCATTATTTCAGCGAGCTGTCCTCATCGAAGAAGCAACCCAAGAAATCTTCTTTTCATCTCGAGACTTCCACCTTTTTAAACTAAAAAGAAAGTTCTGGAACATTCTGTAACCTCAAACCATCATTCTTTTATGTAAACAGAATTCTTGTCCAGCTACGAGATTATTTTCCACAAACGATAAATTTATTTTAAAAAAAAATATTATTTAACCAATTTATAATTGACTCAGAATTTTAAATATCTTAGGCAGACGATTTTTATAAGTGATTAATTTTAAGAGAAAAAGAAAAGAAATGAATTTATTAATATGCACACATCAAAGGTTGCCGTAGGAAAAATAAATAAATAGATAAAATAAAATAATGATATTTTTTGAAAGGTATGGTTTTGGAATAAATTTAATAAGACTTTCTTAAAAAGGGTTGATAAAAACATAGAAGAAATCAGTTTTATTTGGAATATTAAGAAATAAAGTTTTAATTAAGAATATTTTTAATTTAGAGCCATATTTTTAAATTTACGCATACTGGAATAATGTTTTTTAAGGCAAATTAAGAATTTATATCGTCTGCATAAGGATTAACAGATTAGATTTAGAAACAAGATTTTAATTTAATAATTTGAAGTAAGTACGGAATATTATTATAAGAAAATTAAGATAGTATAAAGGTTAGTTTTGGCGAAAAATTTTTAAATTTGTAATATACATATATCCAAAATTTCAAGTGAATCGGATATTTTTATCACGAGTTATCGCGTTACGCACATACAGAACGGACGGGCACATAAGCTCCTAAGCTTTGATAGCCTGTGTGCTAAAAAAAACAATATGACTTATATAGAAGTCTTAAATGTTTATTATAAATGTGCTTGCTTGTTATTTTATAAAGAGATACTCGATAAAGGAAAGATTTGATAAACTAAATTACTTATAAATATGCTATTCTAAAAACATTACTATTATTATTGTACAAAACAAACTGTTTCTAAATAATCTTGAACCGTTACATTCTTCAAGCTAAAGTCTCACATGACTATGTGCTGTGCATGAAAATAAATTACATTCTTGAAATGTTAAAATATTTACCGCTCTATATTATTCTCTTGTTTTATTTTAACTGCATATTAAACTGTCTTCGAAGAAAGTATTTGTCAATTTATTCAAATCTTTCTAAATAACATTTTAAAACAGAGACCATATTTCTCCTTTTCTACCTTTTAGCCGAGATGCGGATGAAAAATTCAGTTTTCGAAAAATCATATCAGTAGGAAACAAGTATTTGTAACATTTCCGTTCTTTTACATACCTTTCCTTTTGATGAATGCAAATATAGTTTTTTTTTTTCTAAATGCAAAATTTACAAGAAATAAATCAATTTAAAACTTACTAAAGCAGTTTTTGTATGTTTTTTAAAACTGATATGAAGAGAAATTTATTGTTTACAGGATTGTTTAATGCTTATAATTTAAATATTTTCATCGTATGTAAATGTTTTTTATTGTAATTTTATTTTCTTTTATTGCAGAAATGGAAATAACTCAAAAGTTTTATTTCAGTCCAATGTTGCCCAGTGGGCTACTTTTAAATGATGATTTTGTTTGTTTGTTTGGAACCAATTTTTTGAATTGGTAAAATTGCTCTTGTTAATATGTTATTGCCTATTGTTAATATGGCATATTGATAACTCAATATGCCATAATTTTACTTCTTTTTCTTTTATTTTTTCTTCTTTTTATTATCATTTTCTTCTAACATAACATTCTTGTTTTTCTTATTATTTTTTTATCTGTTGCCACCAGCCACATTTAAATATTAACCTATATCTCATTACATTGCAAAACACTCTTATAACTTTGCTACACTAGATGTTAAGTTGCTTCGCAACTAGAGAATCCAAAAAAGGACTACGTTGTACCATTTTCCATTTATGCCATTAAATAAAGCCGAATTTACCATTCTTTAAAGGTGGTGCCAAATCAAGGCGTCTGAATTTTTTTTTTTTTAAGTAGTCCACTGGCAACACTATTTAAGTCTTTGTTTCAAAAAATGTTTATCGTCCTAAATATAGTATTGATCGCATATATTATTTATGTGTGTATGGACTTCATATATTACTTATACATAAGGCTTAATTGCTTATGATGAATGTAAGTACATGTAAATTTATGAAGAGATATTCGATAAAGGGAAACATTTGAAATATTAAATTCCCGATTGAAAATCCATTATAAAAACATAGTTATTATTTTACGAACAAACAATTTATAAGTAATTGTAAAATGTTATATTTTTTCAAGCTTAATCTCGCAAGAATTTGTGCTAACTCTAAAAATAAATTTAATTAGTGAAAACAGGGTTTGTATGGGTCCTGGAACTTCCAGATGAAGAAATTCTTTGGTATGAGTATTTTTTTATGGGCAATCTCTCTAAAAGTACGCGAAATTTTGCTTATTTGAAATAAACTAATTTGTCTATTAAATATAACAAGGTAGAACTCGTCAAATTTCGACAAAATCAAACATTTAAAAACGAATTGTTTTATTGATTTATAATAAATCTACAAAATTAATTGCAATAAAAAATGCACCATATTGGTACGTCAAACTCTTAAACAAATGATATTTAACATAAAGTTAACAAAATATTACTTCTATAAAACTAAGTTGTAGAAATTGTTAAAATTAAACTTTAATCGTACATGTAAGCAGTAAAAATAATAAAGGTTTGTTATTATAATAAAGTTATCAATGAAGATAGTATATGTTACTTTTATGGTAGTATTTCAAAATGAAAAAAATAAATCCATTTTAACTCATTCATAGATTTTTTTCCGCGTGAAATCTAAACCCGACATCATTTTCACCATATCAAAATTTGAATAATTCACCATTCATACCTGTATTCACGTTAAAAAAATCCTATTTTGATTTCATCCTTTTGAAATCATTATAATTCAAAACTTGAAGTCTCGATTCTATTAGCTGAAAAAGATACTTAAGCTATTTATATTATTTTATGTGTAATTGAAATTGCGTAAATAAAATCAAAATTCTCGGGTTTTATAACAAACGATATTCTGGATACAGCAAGTATTTTAATTTTAATTATTTTCACTTTTAAGAAAAAATGACAACATAAAGATACAGTAATCTATTTTTTTTCGGCTTTTGCTTTTTTCCCTTTTCTTTTTGTAGAAATGAAGTACTTTTGTTGCAACATTTTTTTCAAAAACGGAACTAAAACTACAGAAATAAATAATGTTTCAAAAATAAATCAAGATACAGTTTTCAAATAAATTGCATTTAAAAGTACATTTTTTCCCAATACGATGGTGTAAAAATTTAAAAGTGTGATGTTTAGAAATTTAAAAATTTATAGTAGCAAAATTTTCAAAACCGAAATTTCATTTCAAATTACAAAGTGTTGCCATTTGCAAAATGACGTATGCGTAACACAGAGATACGTTTGGCCTTTATAATATAGAAATAAATATTGATATTTTACCTGGAAAGTAACGGTACTCGTACGAATTCTGGAAAAGTAAAATATTTTCTACATCATATACTCTCTTTTTATTCTAACAATATATCAAAAGTTTTCTGAAGAACACATTTATCGATTATTCAAATAAATGTTAACAGAATTTCAAAACAGATCCTTTGTTTTCCCTTTCCTTTCAGTGTTTCGTAGTCCTGATATGGATAAAAGAAAATACTTTTTGAAAAATGGCATCGGTAAGAAAGGAACAACTGAAAATATCCATAATTTTTCAATGCTTATAAAAATTTCGCCAAAAGTGAGGCGAAATGTCGTGTGTTTGAAATAAATTTATCTTTATGTAATATACTCTTAATTATCCACGGAATTGAGTGGCGCGACTATCGCGGATAATGCACAAAATTTTGAAAAAAAGGAAACAAATCAACACAAACATATACTTGAAGAATTTATACGCATAATAAGTAACATAAACATACATTTGGAACAATTTATAAGCACAATGGGTTACATAAAGATACTTATTACTAGGAATAAAAAAATTATCCGCTACTTACAAATTTGTAAGTTTATTCCTTTAGAAAATTTTCGAAAAATGGAATCGATAGGAAACATGCAACTACAACACTTACGTGATTTTTCATTGCTATATTTTGATAAATGCAAATCTACGATTATTATTCCAAATACAAAAAATATTAGAAATAAATCATTTCAAAACCCATTAAATGTTTAATTTTTTTTTCTGATCGTTTTATGAAATGAAATATAAGTTTTTACGAAGTTTTAAATATTTTGTCACCGGTTTTTAAAAACAGAAATTTATGCCTTATTAAATCAATAAAATCCTTCTCTTAAATAAGCCAAATTTTACAGTAAAATTTAACTGGTGGGACAAGAAGGATTTTTAAGCCTTTTTGCTGCACGTATATTGGGTGGCTCGTCCCCAAAGGGTTAGTACTTATTTCTTAAACATTTTCGATGTGGGTTTTTTTCTCTCCAGAAAAAAGGAAAAAAATAACAAATAAAGATTTATTTGACTCTTTTTTTATTCTACAAACTTTTGTTGTTTTAAAATTGTTACTGTTTTATATATAAAAATCAATGTTTGTGAAAGTAGTAGTGTATAATTTATTTATGTATAAGACTTAATTGTTTGTTATAAACATGACCAAAGCAATTATTCGAATAACAGGGCGCCTTCTGAGGATAAGATTAATTTGCATTAGACGTGTGTGTGTATATATTAATACTGTGCGATAATACTGCTACATGTTTCCAGTCATGTGAATAATGCAAACTTTCAATGTGTGCCAAAAGATGAGATGCGCCCCAGAAAGATTAGACATTGACAGCCCTGCTCTAAGGCATTATCATCTTTTAATTTTATTTGAAATTTATTTATTATTTGGTTATTTGGTTGACACCTTTTCTTTAAGAATTATTTTTATTTGGTACTTAATTAGAAATGCAAAAGAAATTCACTAAAACAAATGCATTTAGAATATACTGGTGCAAACGTAATATAAAAAAAAAAATCATGTGTATAAAACTTTTGGGATTTCTTGACGGCACTTCACCACCGAAGGTTTAATTCCTTGTTAAAAAATACGTTCAGAAAACACTGTTATTTTTTACGAAGCGCTCTGTTTCTAAATCTTCTTAACACGTTACTTTCTTCAAGGTAAATCGCCCAAGGCTTAAAAAAGAGAAGAGTTAAAAAGAGCAATAATTTTCAATTTTTCTGTGGAGACGCTTAATCCACCAGATTAACTGTGTGATTCATCCTTTGAGATTAAGCATTGCTTTTAGTATATCCTCGAGGTTTTTCTTAAATCCTTTTTCTTTTAAGCTTCTCTTTATCACATGCGATAAATTAGAAAATGTTTATTTTCTCTTTTATGTGCATCTTAATGATTCTTATAGAGATAATTAGTCTTGTAGTAAATTTTACTAACTTTCAAAATTAATTTTAATAAAAACAAGATAGTTATTAAAGTGGCTCTACTTTTCTCTCTTTTAACTACCAATATTGCCAAGCAATAATGTTCTTTACGTGTTTATAATAAAGAACTCTAAAGGAGATATTTGACGATTTTTATTTGCAAAGAAATAATTGTACTCAAATTACGAATCACTATTAAGACTTATAACTCTGAACTAAATCAAAAAAATTTAAATTAATAATCTTAACTGATTTTTTCCTCTTCATTTTTATTTATTTCAGTAAAATTCAATTTTGTTTTGTTATTTGGGGTGCTAAGTTCCATTTTGCCTCAATTTTTATTTTGAAATTTTATTTTCACACCGGAAATTTTCGAAAGAAGAATCAGTGTTTTAAGTAGTCGCAAAATATCCGTCATTAACCCGGGAGGAAGCGCGCAGGTTTAGACTCGGAGTGCGTATGGTTTTTACAATCGTAACCACTAATTTTTTAAAAGTAATCGTCAACTTATTTTATCGCAAAATTTGTAAGAATTGTCTCCTTCTGAATAAAGTAACTGTTATAATTTGATTTTATTGGTGGCAAAGTTAAAACTATTCCTACCTTGATAAGCGCGCGTTCTCCCGGGTTAAACAAAGCAAAAAAAAAAAAAAAAAAAAAAAAAAAAAAAAAAAAAAAAATTAATTCTGGCACAAGCTCACATTTTTTGAATAAAAACGAAGGTCGAATTGGCAATCCTATTGCACTTATTTAGTTTCTTTGGAGTTCGTTTGTCAAATTCAGTGTGAGCCTTGATATTCTCGTTTAAATTTATCGATGAAAATGTCGAAATAAATTCTGTAAATCAAAAATCAGACAAAGCTTTGAAATTGTTTCTGATATGTATTACAAATAATTTACTAGCTATCGCATAAGTAACATTGTATCTTTAAAATAAATAAATATATTTATTTATTTATTTTGTATGCTACTATTTTTTCAACAAAACAGGTGATGAACTGGTCGTTAAACTTTACTAAATTATACATTTCTAAAAAAGCTTCGTTGACTATCTATCTTTGAACTATTTCCCTTTTGCAGTATCATTACAAATTGCATTAATGTTATATCAAGTTCATTACCTTAATGTGACAGTGGACATCACGAAATTTGACAGTTGAACAATGAACAATGTATTCGTAGTAGTTTTTTTTCGATAATTATCAAACTAAATGCTCTAATTTATTTGGTGCAAAAAGAATTCTTCAATTCTGACGCTTCTTCATAGAGGTGTAAGTTTTAAAATTTGTAAAAACTGTATAATATTTATGTAATCTGTTTTCTCAAAATTTAAATTTTTCACATTACTAACATTTGAAATGTTCCATGCGCATTCCTAATTATCAGATTCTTTTAAAATTTATATTTTATTTTCTCTGTGCAATAATAAGTAAATTTTATTATAAAAAGTACCATTACAAGAATATTTTAATGGTGACATGAAATAATATGCATTTAATATGCTTGGAAATAAAATGAATTTGGGACATTTTAAAACCTGACAATTATTCGTTGTTTTTAAATTTTAAAAAGTGAATAATTTTAAAACCTTTTATTGTTTTATCACCAAATTTTAAATATAACTATTTGAGTTGCCAATAATACTTCTGCCAACTTCCAATTGAATCTATTGAAAATGAACGAATTTGGTTTTTAACGTCCGCTGTCCTCTTAAGATTTCATCAATTCGGCTGATAATTGCATGGTAAAAAACAGTATGCAAGATTTGTTTGCAAGATCTCTGCGAAGTATCTAAATTATTCTATTGTAGATTGAATAGTTATTCATATCTTTAATTTGAGCTGAATTAGAATTAGAAATCAAAGATATTTAAATCGACAATTTTTCCTTTTCAAGTACTATTTTTGTAATTATATTAATACATAGAACTATAGTCGAACCCTGTCTATCAGTCTTTTCGTATATAACAGCGCAAAAAACAATTAAAATAAATAAATAAATAAAATAAATAAAATAAATCAATAAATAAAAGCAACCGAATGGTTTGAAATTTATAATGTATATAATCAAAGCAGTATTTTATCAAGCTATTTCAAATTTCAGGAAAATCAAATCAAAAGGAAATATGAAATAAAATTAAGCTCGACGCATATGTGGCCGCTATGTAGCTTTAGAGCATAAGTTCCCAATTTTTTCTAGACCACCGCTCCCTTTACAAGATTTAAAAAAATAATAGTTCATAATTCATTCTCTTCCATAATAGTTTACAAAATCTTAAAATATTGTTGCATATTATCTATATTTTATCTGTCTATCTGTCTATTAAGAATCACAAAGTAGAAGTCAATTAAAACGTCCATCAAATGTAGTGACACATACACACACACAAAATGCACGCTACTATTTTATTACTACGCACGATATACGTCTGTAACATTCATTCACAACAGAAACATATTACAGAAGTTTATTGTTCAGATTCAGTGGTACTAAAAATTGTTGCAGGATTTTTCCTACAATAGTAAACCCCAATGGTGATATTTAAGTTTTTATATTACTTATGTTACCTTATTTTTTTTAGTTATTGTCTTTTCTAACCTTTTCAAACTATATTGGTCCGTTTACCACTGCAAAAGTATGTTTGCGCCGTTAAAACAGAAAAATAGGTTTAGTATGGCTTTTCTACACAATTGAAGAGAAATACATACATTGTGTTGCATCAAAGAATCAAATTAAAGGACACATCAGCTGTATGCCAATGTCATACTAAAAATTTTAATGCAAATAATAGAGAATGTCATTTTAAACAATTAATCATGCGATAATAGCAATAAATCACTTAAATAGTTAACAGAGGAAAAGGACTAGTTGAATGAAACGCTTATAAATTAATCACCATGTAAAATTCAATTGCGAAATGAATAATTGATCTAGATTTTAAATGTATGCTTTTATATACATTATAAAATTTTAAAAGTATGTATGTAATGAAAGAGTAATTTAAAATAGTGAATATTTAGAATAGCAAATTAAATTGATCTTCATGCAAATGTTTTTCTTAAACGTAAGTCATTTAGATGCCAAACTTTAAGTTTTTTCTATCACCATTATTGAAAATAAAATTTTTCTGTTTTTTAATCGGGAAAGTTTAGGATTATATAAATAAAATTTTTCTATTCAAATTTAATGGTAGGAAAAACTCATAATAGATGGCAGCTATGCCATTTTGATGTTTGTTTAGTGTTATTTGAGTTCTCAAATCAAAAGTTGTCTCGCACGAATCTCACATATTAGATCAACCAGAAAGTTCTGTCGTATAATGTTATTTCACGCCTTCTTTTTAAACCACAGTTAGAACTAATATGATAGATTCGAGTGAGACACGCCCCCATCTCCACCGGAATATGATTTTGCCTTTTTTTGATATGATGAACCCTACGTAGAAAGTTGGAATTGATAGTGAACATACATCATATCTTATAGTATTTCATGCAAAAAATTAAGGTGATTAATCAAATATTTCAATAGATTTTTAATTAAAATGTTCAATTAACAAGAAGAAAAATTTTATAGAACTCGTACTTTTGTTGAAAAAAAGTGTAAAGGATATTCAGTATTCGTATAATAATATTACACATTCCTTTTTTTCGTTGAAATCCGGCAAGTAGTTTTGGCACAATGAGCACTTTTTCAAAACGGTTATTAAGGGATTAACTCCCATGGATTTGCGATATAAGCTTGAAACTAGGGGGGGGGGGGATCGAATTTCTTTTTATGTGCAATCGATTGATATAGGAAACGATGTAGTTGATTAAAGGGCATATTTTACTAAGAAACCCGGCTATACCCTTTTACTCAAGTTTGGCAATAATATTTCACACCCGAATTTTTATTAAAAGATATTTAATTTATTTAATTAACGTAAATCTGCGAGGTTTAAAATTAACTTGTTTCAAAGAAAAAATTCAGGTTTGAATTGAAATTTAATCACATGGTTGCAGTCGAATTGACTCCTCCCGGACGTTCTAGTGTTAATGGAAGCTTTTTTTCTGATTAAATTAAGCAAAATTTTATGTTTTGAAAAGTCGGTGATAAAATATTAAAAAATCTATAAAAATAAAGCTCGTGGCGAAGGTATTTAAACCCTTCACAAGGAAAGCCTTTTGCTTAATTTTCAACTTTTTACGACAGGTATTTCGAAATAGAAAATAGTCTCTAATCGAAACGTGGAAATTCTCGGATAAAATAAGATAAACTTTACAATAAAAAGTAACTGGTGGGACATAGGAAGACTTTTGAGTACCTTATTTGGTACGTTTACCGGTCACTCATCTCCAAGGTGTTAATATTTTCCACTCGAGAGGTTATTCACACTGACCACTAGTGTTTAGTGCTGTAAAAATAATGACAAAATGAATACCCTTATGATATCGTTAATTTCGAATTCTCTACCCGTTAGAAAGTATTCGTTTCGTTACTCTTTACCATTTAGAAATCGGGTATTCGCAGTCATCGAACATACTATATAGGGTGTCCATAAACTCATGGCATATACGCTAGGGGGTGATAGAACACATCAAGACGAGTAATAGTAAATAGGAAACCAAGGGTCCCAAACGTTTTCCAAAGGACATAGCCGCCATTAAAGTTGGGGTGCAAATTTTCAAATATACATATAAATTTGAAAAATAGGTCGACTGATTTGCGGTTTTCACTAAAACTATTCTTTATGTTGGTATTTTCTTGAAAATAAATTATAAAGATAAATTTCGAAAAATACCAATATAAGGCGCTTTAGACTTTGAAGTAATGAATAACTATATTTTGCCGTGATTTTTTGCATCTCATTAAATGTTTTCATAAGCTTAGACTTAAACTTAAATTTTGAGCTCAAAATCTGAATAGTTGGGAGTGGGTAAGTAGCACAAACTTAACTGTGTTCAGAGGGTTTAAATTTCAAATGATTATAAAAAACGGAAAAATTCGTCGATTGATTTGCGGTTTTCACTAAAACTATTTTTTATGTCGGTATTTTATTGAAAATGAATTATAAAGATAAATTTCAAAAAATACCGATAGAGGGCGCTTTAGACTTTGGATTAACGAACAACTATTTTTTGCCGTTATTTTTTGCATCTCATTAAATGGTTTCGTAGGCTTAGATTTAAACTTAAATTTTGAGCTCAAAATCTGAATAGTTGGGAGTGGTTAAGTAGCACAAACTGAATTGTGTTCAGAGGGTTTAAATTTCAAACGATTATAAAAAACGGAAAAATAAGTCGATTCGTTTGCGGTTTTTGCTAAAACTACTCTTTAAATCAGTGTTTTCTTGAAAATAAATTTTAAAGATAAATTTCACAAAATGCCGATAGAGGGCGCCTTAGTCATTGGAGTAGCGTACAACTAATTTTAACCGTTATTTTTTAAATCTCGTTAAATGCTTTCAAATGCTTAGATTAAAATTTTGAGATCAAATTCTGAATCGTTGCGAGTGTTTAAGTAGCGCAAAAGTGAATTGTGTTCGAGGGGGGGGGGTTAATTTTCAACCCCTGAACACACTTCAGTTTGCGCTTCTTAACCCCTCCCAACTATTCAAAAATTTAAGTTTAAATCTAAGATTTCGAAAACATTTAATAAATTTTGGAAAGCATTTAATTAGATAAAAAAAAAAGCGGTTAAAATTAGTTGTTGGTTACTCCAAAGTCTAAAGCACCCTCTATCGGCATTTTTTGAAATTTATCTTTATAATTCATTTTCAATAAAATACCGACATAAAGAATAGTTTTAGTGAAAACCGCAAATCAATCGACCAATTTTTCCGTTTTTTATAATCATTTGAAATTTAAACCCTCTAAACACAGTTAAGTTTGTGCTACTTAACCACTCCCAACTATTCAGATTTTGAGCTCAAAATTTAAGTTTAAGTCTAAACTTACGAAACCATTTAATGAGATGCAAAAAATCACGGCAAAATATAGTTTTTCATTACTTCAAAGTCTAAAGCGCCCTCTATCGGCATTTTTCGAAATTTATCTTTATAATTTATTTTCAAGAAAATACCAACATAAAAAACAGTTTTAGTGAAAACCGCAAATCAATCGACCATTTTTTCCGTTTTTTATGTGTATTTGAAATTTTGGACCCCAAACTTTAATGGCGGAGTTCCAACTTCAACAGATCGAAATTTTCTGATATAATTTCAGACATATTTTTAAAAGTAGAAACATGAAACTTGCTGAGGGGATTTTTGAAGAGACGTAAATGTGCCGTGTGATGTCATTTTACGCTCAATTCGTTAGAATTTGATTTATAAACAATTACCCTCTCAGCATGACTCTTTTTTCCGTTCCCAAAATCTCCCGCTTTGGAAAAATCGGTTTAAAATATCATTTTTAATTGCTTTTCTGCAATAGTTTCTGCATTTATCAAAGAATCGACAATCACGGCACCTTGTGTACTGTCTAAATAAAGCAATTTTCCAATTTGATGCATTTGAGAGCAAAAATGAATTAAAAAATAAATCGGAAAATAAGCAGTTCGAATCGAAATATACCCTTAATGAAGTTTCCAAGTTTTATTTTAAAAATGCAAACAAAATATTAAAATCAGAGCCGTAGCGAGAAGTGAATTATTAGGAGAGTGCTCAAGAAAATGTAGGTGGGGGGGGGGGGGGCTCATACATTTTTTCTCTTTTTCTGTGATGCAGAAAGATAAATTAGTGTACATTTACACTGCAGTTACTATGTTTCTGATTAATCTGTTGCAATAACTTCATTTTATGCTAAGAAAAAAATAGGATGATGGAAAATTCGAGTGCATAACCAGAGGCGCGACAAAACTGCGCCCGGGGCAAAGTTTGAATTTGGCGCCCCCTCCAACAACTTTTTCTTCTGACAAGCAAAAAAAGACTTTCGTAGTATAAATTTGGTGCCCTCTAAATTTCCTCCTCGACTGCCTCCTTCAACCCCCCCCCCCCCCTTTCGCACTATGCTGCCCTTAACTGCAGAAATATTCTATTTCTGAATTCTTTGATTTATGCTTCAAAAAATATTTTTTTCATTCTTTTTGATTTTAATGAAGGGGATCTCAGGACCAAAACTAACCTTTTTTGGATCCGGGTCGAACATGAATTTTTGAGACCCCTCCGCCTCACCTCCGTGAAGTATATTTACAAAGAAAATTTTACTAATTTTCTAATGACCGACTTATTTTTAAAATTTAAAATATGTAATCATAAAATATATAATACTGAACTATGTAATTTTGTTTATCATATATTGGTTCATTAAAACCTTGAATACGGAATAGAAAAAAATCCGTTTTATACAGGCTTCTTTATGTCATATCATTCTTAGATTTTTCTATGCTTTGGTATACCCCAGACAGGATTATTTTAACCACACCACGCTATATACAGACGTGAGAAAAATCGACAAAAAAATGGTCATTTGGCACCCTGCCCTTCTGGTGCCCGGGGATCATGCCCCGCCCTCCCTGCCCCTCTCCTTTGTTTCGGCTCTCGGAGGGGAGGGGGATACTTACAGATAATAAATAACCTGATTTTGAAAAAAATCTTTCAGATCATTCTAATACACACCACTGATAAAAACTTTTTGCTAAATACGCAAGCTCTAAGATGCTTTACCAATAATTTTTCCTTAATTTGTTGTTGAACTTCCTTTAACTGAATACTTCACTAGGCATAAATATGAATCGCATTTTGCTTTATTATTTGATGCTTCAGAAAAGTACATTCACTTTTTATTTCTTTTTCTTTTCATAATAAAATAAATAAATGTATCAAGAAGTTCGTACGAAATCCAAATCATTTGAGATTTAAAAATAAATTTAACTTTTTCAAAAAAATGTATAACCGACTCCAAAAAAAAGCGCTAAAAAGAATTAAATAATTATATAAAATTCTCTAATAACAAATCGTTATCCAATAACCACACATTGGCTATCATGTACCGGTATAAAACGGTTAAATTTAATATATAGAATTTAATATCCACCAAACATAGGTTTTCCAGAGAATATTTTTTACAAGAGATTAATTTACATATTTTTGATTTAATTTTTGAATATATACATATAAAAGTAAGGAATTACTTTTTGAAGTTGGTGCCAAACAATCATAATCGATAATGATTTCCCCATTTTATTTATGGTACTAGACATAATATATCCACAATTCTTACTATACTTAAGATAGTTTGGCACCAACTTCAAAAAGTAATTCCTTACTTTTTATATGTATATATTCAAAAATTAAATCAAAAATATGTAAATTAATCTCTTGTAAAAAATATTCTCTGGAAAACCTATGTTTGGTGGATATTAAATGCTATGTATTAAATTTAACCGTTTTATACCGGTACATGATAGCCAATGTGTGGTTATTGGATAACGATTTGTCATTAGAGAATTTTATATAATTATTTAATTCTTTTTAGCGCTTTTTTTTTTTGGAGTCGGTTATACATTTTTTTGAAAAAGTTAAATTTATTTCCTACTTTTTAGTTATTTATACCGTAATACATAATTATGTGTACTGACATATGATGGCTCTTTGCAACGCATTACTAATGAACGCACTTTGCTGAGTTCTGATGTATTCGCTTTACTTGTCACTGTTTGATTGTCAACTTTTCAAAAGACACTTACAATATCGGTTAGTATCGTTGTGAATCTTTGGTTTTCTGGATGTGGTAACTTCTTCAGATCTGGCACGGCGAAAAGCTACCGCATTCATGAAATCTTAAAGTCAACATCTAATCGTACGGACATCGGAAGTGGTTATCGAAAGGTGACAATGCCTCAAGTAAAGTGTCCTTACACATAAGAGCGCGGCAAAGCGCTTCCATATATGAGTAAACAGCAAAATGAGTCTATGTATCAATGAATAGTAAAATGCTTTTCTAGTGTAGTCAAAAGTACTCCCCCTTCAGTCAGAAAAAGCAAAAAGAAAGATTTTAACAAAAATCGCTCTATGATTCAATAGATAAACAACAACAATCTAATTCCTATAAATGCAGTAAAGGCATCGGAAATGATTCGACGCAGAGTCCGAAAATCATAACCTGTACTTGGCTACATCTATAAGAGAGTGAGAGCATTCGATGCCCAAATACTTTTTTCGCGGACGCTTTTGTCCTAACTAAAAATTTGAAACTCACTCCACCGCTTTTATGGAAAACGATTATTTCAGCCTATCATGGAGCATTCTCAGGGGTCAAAAGACAAATATTTTATAAAAGCGGTGGAGTGACGATGCAGCAAAAGGGTGAATTTTTTACAGTATATGTATGATATATTCCATAAAAGGGATAGAGTGACGATGCAGCAAAAGTTAAATTTTTAACAATGTATCGCAATGGTAGTCATTTTCTAGTGTAAAATTTGATGATGATTTCCTGGTAGAATTCGATTGTACGCCGAATGATGCTTTATTTCTACACAGACATAAATACATAATCCATATTATTTTACAAATTCGTGGACATACAAGGACAAGATAGCACAAGGAAATGTTACGACACAAGAAAAATACAACCGGGAGCTACACATAAAGAGTGTGTGCAACGTAGCCAGTGGGATTCGAACCCACAATCTCTTACGTTCTCAAGAGATTAGCAGCGTGGTGTCTTAACCACTCGGCCACAAGGACCCCCTTGATGACTCATTTTTGTCCAGAATCTTTTCAATCAATCGTATACTGTGCTCCATGTGTCGTCATATTCACATCGAGGAATCCTACATGAACAAAATCTGAAATCATTCTGGTGTCTAATCCGATAACCAAATCTGAATCTAAAGATAATTTTGCTACACATATCTATGCACTTTATTTTGCATTGATATGTAGAGATAATTTTTTACCTCCGGAGCAAAATATATACTAAAGGATTTTCATCTTTCCAACAACTTAAGGATGTCGATTGGTATCGATGTCTATTTCGGCTTTAGTGAATGCGAGAACTTGTTCATTTAAGCTTTAACATTTCGGAAATTTATCGCATCCAGTAAACTTTAAGGCCGCACACTAGGCACAGAAAAAGACCCGGATGATAATGTGAAGTCTATGGGGCCTTCTTTTCAAATATCTCGCTCGAATTTTAAAATTTTTACGCGATTTTTTTTTTGAATAGGATAGCTGAGGATATTCCACAACCGACCTAGTTTTTACTTTTTCAATTTTGGCTTCATATTTTAAAAAAAATTATTTTAAATTTCAAAACCGGTTTAAACGGTTCTGAAATTGAAACTATCATTATATAAAACATACATAAGCAAAATCGAAGAAGTAAAAACTAGGCCGGTTGTAGATCATCCTCGGCTATCCTATGCAAAAAAAAAAAAAAAATCACTTAAATATATTAAAATTTGAGCGAGATATTTAAAAAAAAACACACCCATAGTCTTTACACTAACATCCGGGTCTTTTTCTGAGACTAGTGTAGTGCCTTAAGGTCCACATTGAAATCTACACACTTCGTAAATGGGCATTGAAAAGCTGACAATCCATCAGTACATGTTAAAATTATTGTGAAAAATTACCTTTGTTTTTAAAGACTATCTATTTTCTGACTAATGAGAGTGATCTAAAAACATCTATAGAGCGTTTTCATTGGTCAGAAAATAGATAGTCTTGAAAAACAGAGGTAATTTTTCAAGATATTTTAAACAGGGTACACTGTTAAAAGTTTGACCCTTTTGCTGCATCGCCCCTTCACCGCTAATATAGAAGACGATTATTTTAGCCTATTATGGAGCATTCTCATGGATCAAAAGTGAGATATTCTATAAAAGCGGGGTAGTGACGATGCAGCAAAAGGGTCAGATTTTTTACAGTTTAAAGTACGCGTACACAATCAGAGCGCGTCAAGTTGCTTCTATGATTCAATGCATAGCAAAGTAATTCTAAATGTTCGTATGTATTAAAATACCCTTTTCAGTCATAAAAACTAATAAAAAGAATATTGCCCAGTTAAACTGATGGCATTGAGCTCACAGGCTACGCATACTAATTGTACATTACAGCCTTGTATTTTCGTTAATTCCGTTCGAAAAAAAAAAATTAAGAAGGGGATACAGCTCTCCCCTTTCTCCTTTTTTATACTTAACCATTGAACCTCCTAAACTATCAAGTACATACTTTATCATATTAAAAAACCTATATCCAAAATTCAGAGCAAATCGGATAATTCTTAATAAAAACCCATTTAGCATTTATATAATTTAAGAGGAGTTATTCTCCTCTTTTATACTTAACCATTAAACTTCCAAAACTATTCAGAGATTTGAACGAAATCTGACAATTTTGATTGAAAAATCCATTTATACAAGTTAAGGGGAGGGACATTAGAACCCCCGTTCCCCCTGTTTATACTTATTCAATGAACACCTAATAACAGCCACGGACTCGCCTCATCAGAATGATCCTATATCTAAATTTTGAACGAAAACTGTTAATTCTGCATGAAAATCCCGTTTATATCAATTAAGGGGAGGGGCGTGAGCCCCCCGTTCTCCCTGTTTATACTTATTCTATGAACACCTAATAACAGCCACGGTATCGCCTCATCAGAATGATCCTATATCTAAATTTTGAACGAAAATTTTTAATTCTGCATGAAAATCCCGCTTATATCAATTAAGGGGGGCATGAGCCCCCCCGTTCCCCCTGTTTATACTTATTCAATGAACACCTAATGACAGTCACGGAATCGCCTCATCAGAATGATACTATACCTAAATTTTGAACGAAAACTGTTAATTCTGCATGAAAATCCCGTTTATATGAATTAAGGGGGGGGGCATGAGCCCCCCAGTTCCCCCTGTTTATACTTATTCAATGAACACCTAATGACAGTCACGGAATCGCCTCATCAGAATGATCCTATATCTAAATTTTGAACGAAAACTCTTAATTCTGCATGAAAATCCCGTTTATATCAATTAAGGGGGGGGGGCATGAGCCCCCCGTTCCCCCTGTTTATACTTATTCAATGAACACCTAATGACAGTCACGGAATCGCCTCATCAGAATGATCCTATACCTAAATTTTGAACGAAAACTGTTAATTCTGCATGAAAATCCCGTTTATATCAATTAGGGGGGGGGCATTAGCCCCCCGTTCCCCCTGTTTATACTTATTCAATGAACACCTAATGACAGTCAAGGAATCGCCTCATCAGAATGATCCTATATCTAAATTTTGAACGAAAACTGTTAATTCTGCATGAAAATCTCGTTTATATCAATTAAGGGGAGGGGCATGAGCCCCCCGTTCCCCCTCTTATACATATCGAATGAACTCCAAAAACTAATCAGGGAAGCGCCTTATCAGGATATACCTATATACAAAATTTCAAGTGGATCCGATATTTTTATCATGAGTTATCGCGTTACGCACGAACGAACATACGAACGTACGAACGTACATACAGAACGGACGGGCACATAAGCTCTCAGGCTATGATAGCCTGTGAGCTAAACAGGAAGATATTATCAAAATCACACCATGATTCAACATGCGTCTATATGAAATAGCAATATTTGAAGTTAAGAATGTTCTTTGATAAACGCGGTTTTCCAAAGTACAGAAAATTTAAGAATTTTTATTCCAGAAGTTGGCGGTAGTCACCTGAACGAGTTTGTTTTATGGGTGAAAGAAGTTAACTAGCTTAACTTTAATGGTAAGCTTATCAAAATTTTTCGTTATTTATGTTTGTCCAAATGTAAATCTAGCACATAGTAATGCACTTTAATCACTTTGTGAATCCGGCATAACAAGCACCCTGATACACAGACACTCTTGCTTTAACGTGTAAGGCTCTTTAGAGATGAATTTTCAGCTTTTCGATATCGAATTCTCATGTCTGGATCGATGTGGATCTTTCACTTTGGTGGATACGAGAATTATTCCAGCAAGATTTCGTACTTTGAAAAAAAAACTAGCATCTCTGCAACTGTGGTTAGGATCCAGAAAGATTATTCACTGTTACGCAAAACAAGATTGACCAATCATAAGCCTTCATTTTTGAGAACTTTTCATTGTTCGAAGGAGAGAGTCTGGAATACATGGAGTGAAAATCTCCAATCGACACTGTAAAAAATTTGACCCTTTTGCTGCATCGTTACTCCATCGCTTTTATAGAATTTCTTTGTTTTGACCAATGAGAATGCTCTATAATAGAGCGAAGCAATCGTTTCCTATAAAAGCGATGGAGTGACGATGCAGCAAAAGGGTTCAATTTTTACAATGCAAGCAGTGCTAAAAATTTGTATCCTTTAAATGTGCAACGATGCTACTGAATTCCAAATTGTCAATCACAGCAACATCTGCGGCATTTTCGTGATACATTATCTAGACTAGCAATAATTCTTGCATTTTTAGAAAATGTCCTGCAGATGTCACTTCTATCTTTAAATTTCATTAGCATTGTAGCACATTTAAAGAATAGAACATTTTAGCGCTTTTTTTTTAAGTGTTACAGAGGGCGTGTTCAGCACAACTTACCGGTTACTTATCGACCACTTACCGATTGTAGACAAGTACGAAATGAAAATCACAGCGAAGTGTGACGTCAGCTACAATTCAACAGAATAGTTTTCATTGATGCCACAATTTGCTTTCGTACTTCCCTACAATCGGTCGGTAACATTGGTTACTTTTGTAAGTTGATCTGAACACGCCCTGAGATAGCCGATTTCCACACTATATTCCCTAGGTGCTATATTTCCGGTTTCTTGCATAAGAGAACTTGTCCGGAATCCAGGTAGAATTTGCGCTGTTACCGAAACCAGATTAACGAATTAGAAGCCTGAATTTTAGCAAATTTTTCAATGTTTTAAATAAATTTTCTTGTTAATAAATCTCGTTTCGCAAACAGCGCAAAATTTATGTGAATCCTGGCCCTCGTCCAGTTAGGATTTGCACTTTCAACACTGTTAAAAATTTGAAACTTTTACTTTATCGTCTATCCATCGCTTTTATAGAAAATGATTACTTCATTGTAGTATGGTGAATTCTCATTGGTCAAAATAGAGATATTCCATAAAAGCGATGGAGTGACGATGCAGCAAAAAATTCAAACTTTTAACAGTGAAAAGATCGTGTGTCTATGTAAGTGTAACATAAAAGCATGCAAAAGGAACACTTCTAATTGGTCGATTGCTTCAAAATGAATTTGAAATTTAAAGTTTTTATTTTTTAAAAAGTTCTAATTATCAGATTTTTATGAAATTCGAATGGGACCACATGGACCTCATACGCTTTTAAACAAAAAAAAGAATTATCAAAATCGGTTCATATTTGCAAAAGTTATGCGTGAACAACAAATACATACAGGTCGAAATCATAACCTCCTCTTTGAAGTCAGTTAATAACTGATACAAACAGAATGATACGCATTCCCAGGATACGGAAATAACTGAAACTGTGTCTAATGTCAGAGTACGAAGATACTTCTATGGTATCGACCAACGCCGTGCGAAAAAGAGGATCGAGTAAGCAGCATTTCCAGTTAGTTTCAGTTTGTTCGGTTGCGTACTGACACGGTAAAGCGAGGCGGCGTGCGAAAGATAGGATCAAAGGGGGCGATTGCCCCGGGTGCAATTTTTAGGAGGCGCTAAATTTATAAAACCAACGTCATTTTGGGAGGTTTAGCGTCAAGTTAGGGGAGGTGGGAGCACCAAATTCAAACTTTGCCCCGAGCAACGTTTTCTCTTCGCACGCCCCTGGTAACGACTAACGTTTCGTATTTCTAAGTAACAATTCAGTACTTCGTTTCTTAAAAAATACCCGCTTCTTAGTAACGAATGTGTGCGGTTTGCATCAGCTCTACTAGTGTTGCCTGTAAATGTGTGCTCCAAATGCTTTGGACAACAGTATTTTAAACTATTTTTCTTCACCCTATCTAATGGCCAAATAATCTGTGATAAATGGTAGCGATATTAACTGTAAGATATTAGTTGTGCTATGATAGCAAAATGTTATTTAAACATTATGGGTGATTGAAAAGAGATTTGAATAAAGAGGTGAAGACATATAGCGTATTGTCTAGCATTTGAGATTGAAGTGACTGAGGAGGTTGCCACAAGACGACGGCTGTTTTCTTTCAATAGTATTATCAATTTCTGATTACCGCCGGTGTAATCTTCCACCCATAAATTTAAATAGAAAATTTTCTTTAATTTCAGTGCCTTGTTGATGTCACATAAAAGGTAAAAATAAATATTTATTTTTAGTTATGTCAGTTTGCACAAGTATTGTAACATTTTTTCTAGCATAAACAATAGATTATCTTGGTCATAATGTGGCGAAACTACAACCGCCGAAGTAAACGTCTAGCAGTAAAATTTAATTTCAGTTTTTGTCATTAATTTTTGTTGAAATTTTCTATTAATGCGCCATTTAAATAAAGAGAAACTTTCCACTTAAATTTACTGATGGAAGTTTTTTCGCGGTGGTAATGAACTCCTAAGAAAGCGGTGTAACGTTCTGAATTTCCTCATTAGCACACTGTCAATAAAGGCAGATGTTAGCCCGTGTAAATACCCTCTGACAAGTACGATACATTTGTGTATAATAAAACTTCAAATTTCCAATAATCTAAGCAATAAATTCCACTTGAAACCTCTCCAACTGACGTTATAAAAATCGTATTTCAGGCCAAGAACTTAACGTTAGACAGCTTGAAAATAATAAATCTACACTACTTGAGTTGTCTGATTTACCCTCTTAATGATCGGCGATTATCAAAGAAAACTACTTTATATATATGCAATTTCAAAGAGGCTCAAGAAAGGATTTTCGGTTTTGACTCTGAAGTGAGACGACCTAGCTCGTCCGCCGGGGAGCAGACTGCCCCGTAAGAAAGTGAAGTCCGTCACGGCCATCGTCTGATTGTTATAACTGTTAAAAGGCCCAAAACCCACGCGCAACTTTGGAAACAGCTGCGGACAGAGTACATAGTGTGCTCTTATTTGAATTTTACTTCTATATATTTTTTCCAATTCTAATTTTCTTCTGTTTGCTGTGCTGTGTGTTGCTGTAAATAAACGCTTTGCCAAAAGTTATCCTGGATTTATTCATCAATACGTCACAGCGGTTATTGTTGAAGTTTGAAGCGAAGAAGCATTCCGCAGATTAAAAAAGAGTTTAACAGATACGCCGGTTTTGCATGCACCGAACTTTAAAAAAGAGTTTTCAGTTCAAACGGACGCTTCAAACAGAGGCATGGGAGTTGTATTAAATCAAGAGGATGATAGAATAGGTGAACATCCAGTTCTTTATTTAAGCAAAAAGTTCTCAGAAGCAGAAAAACGGTACAGTTCTACTGAACGCGAATGTCTTGAGTATAATCTTTGCAATAAAGAAATTGCATTACTATTTGGACGGTAGGAAGTTCAAAGTATTTACAGATCACAATCCCTTACGCTGGTTGAGATCAAATGCTAGTTCTAATCCTAGGCTTATGAGATGGGCTTTAGCCTAACAACCCTACGAGTTTGAAATAATTCATAGAGCAGGCAAAAACAACAAAAATGCGGATGGTTTGAGTAGAGCAGAAATGCTAAAGAAAAAAGAGTAAAAATCTTTTTATATTGAACATTTTTATATTGATATTCTATTATTTTGTACAGTATTGTTTAAGAAATTATGCAACTATAATATGTGTTTGTGTTTTTCTATTTGAAGTAGCAAAGTTAGAAATGTTTGCAATTGCATAAAATCTTTCCATAAGAAAGTTCAGGTTGTTTATATTGAAATATAATTGTAAAACATGTGTATATTGTACTTAAATTGTGAACTTTCCTTATGGGTACTTGTGTACTCATTATATTTAAAGGTTTTTTTTTTCTCTCAAAAATTAAAGTTAAATTTTAAATTGGGTTAAGGCTGTTTGCCAACAAATGCAGATTAACTCAAGATCTTTTTGTTTGTTGACTAACCCTTTATATATGAATTTTTCCCTTAAGAAAAATTCTTGCTAAGAGGGGAGGACTGTAACGTTCTGGATTTCCTCATTAGTACACTATCAATAAAGGCAGATGTTAGCCCGTGTAAATACCCTCTGACAAGTACGATACATTTGTGTATAATAAAACTTCAACTTTCCAATTATCTAAGCAATAAATTCCACTTGAAACCTCTCCAACTGACGTTATAAAAATCGTATTTCAGGCCAAGAACTTAACGTTAGACAGCTTGAAAATAATAAATCTACACTACTTGAGCTGTCTGATTTACCCTCTTAATGATCGGCGATTATCAAAGAAAACTGCTTTATATATATGCAATTTCAAAGAGGCTCAAGAAAGGATTTTCGGTTTTGACTCCGAAGTGAGACGACCTAGCTCGTCCGCCGGGGCGCAGACTGCCCCGTAAGAAAGTGAAGTCCGTCACGGCCATCGTCTGATTGTTATAACTGTTAAAAGGCCCAAAACCCACGCGCAACTTTGGAAACAGCTGCGGACAGAGTACATAGTGTGCTCTTATTTGAATTTTACTTCTATATATTTTTTCCAATTCTAATTTTCTTCTGTTTGCTGTGCTGTGTGTTGCTGTAGATAAACGCTTTGCCAAATGTTATCCTGGATTTATTCATCAATACGTCACAGCAAGTTGAATTGGTATCAGCAAGTTAGATAAAATATTTATCAGAAGAAATAGTGACTGGATTTTCTTAACGCAACAAGATAAGCAGATCATCTTTCCGAAAAACGGAGGGCTCCCTGATCCTTTGGTAGAGAAACGGACGATTGGAATTTCCTTGGATTACGTCGTTCAACGCAGGTGGGGGTGAAACGGTTTTCTGACCCTCGACCCTTGTCAGCTGATAAAAAGAAGAAGAAGATCTATTTTGTTGTGACCTACGTTCGGGAAAGAAAATAGTGAAATGGTGTGTGTTTTTTAGTGCCGTATTTTAGCGATTGTGTGCGATTTTCTTTGAGTGCTAGTGAGTCTTCTTCAGTAAGATTGTGCATTTTTCGTTCCCTTGTGGATTAAAAAATTGCAGAGGTATAAAAGCTTTAAATGGGTTAAGTCATTCCATTTCAAAAAGTTCTTGAGTAAACAATTATATAAAGGAAAAATATTTATAGAAGAAATTTTTTTTTGTAAATGTTAAACTTAAAATTGCACAAGTACACATGGGGGAAGTATTTTTATATATATATACGTATGTGTATAAAATATTATGGGTTTTTTTCTCCTCTGATTTTTATGTATGTAAAATTTAAAATTTGTTTTTAGTTATTTTATTAGTTAAAATTTGTCTATATGTAAAAGAAAAATGTCTATAGATATAAATATTCAAAAGATATAGAAAGATATAAAAAAAATTTTTATATCTTTTGGAAGTTTTGATAAAAGAATCAGCATTAAATGTGTACATTTTGATTTTTATATGTAAATTTCGATTAAAAATTATAAGTAGAATAAGGTAAAAATTTTATTAAAATGTCGTACTTAGGCAAAGGTAAGAAAAATGATGTAATTAAATTAATAGATGAACTGGAAATACCTAGACTGGGCACTGAAACTAGGACTCAATTAAAGAATTTAATTGTAAATTCAGATGATTACGATGAAGGTTTTGTAGCCGAGATATATGACAATATTTTAAGAGAAAGTCAGGAAGAGGCTCAGAGAAAGGAACATGAAATAGCTAGACAAAGAAATTTAGAGCGCAAAGAATTATTAAGAAAAGAAAATGCTGAACGTGAGTGTAAAAAAATGGAACAAGAACGAGAATTGAGACAGAAAGAGTTAGAATTAAATTTCGAATTAGAAAAGTTAAAATTAGAGAAAGGAATCCTCTCATCGGGATCAAATTCAAATGACATTAATTCGCGTCCTTCTGAATTAAATTTGAAAAAACTAATACCCGAATTCGACCCTGAAAACACAGATATCAGTTTGTATTTGGTTCTGTTTGAACGACAAGTTAAAAGAGCTAAAATTAATAAAGAAAACTGGGTGTCCCTCTTAATTAGTTTATTGCCAATTGATATTGTAACGATTATAGCAAGAGAAGCCGAAGATTTAGCGGAGAATTATGATCACGTTAAATCAGTTCTTTTAAAACGCTATAAATTAAATGCAGAATCATTTAAAGTTAAGTTCTTACAGCACGTCAAACGTCCGAGCAATACATGGAAGGATTTCGGTTTCGAGTTACGAAATTATTTGCAGGAATGGCTTGCAGGTTTGGAAATAAAATCGTTTGAGCAACTCATTGATCTTTTAATCGCAGACAAATCAAAAAACGCGCTAAGCCAGAGATGAGAGAACACTTCTTAGGTAAGTGGCTGTTAATTAAAAGTGAGGCCGAAATTACCGAACTACTTGATGGTTTTGATAGTATTCGAGCGTCGACGCAGAAGAATAGAGATAATAAGCATGAAAAAGCTCGTATGAAAATTGATGATAAGTTTAGAGGAAGTAAACCCCGATATACTCCCTCCTTTGGCGTTACTAACACACAGGCTACTACAAATAGAGATAGGACATTCGAAAGAAGAGTTAAATTAAAATGTTTTATTTGCAATTCGGAAAATCATCTAAAAAGTTCGAGTCCAAAATTGCAGAAAAAACCACCTTCAGGGTCAGTAAACAACCTCCAGGAAAAAAAAAGGAGAAGATTTGTTAGAAACATATACTTTTCAGGGAACTGTAAATGGACATAAAATAGAAATCTTAAGAGATTCAGGAGCCGCGTTGGATTTAGTTTGTCAGAAATACATAAAGCCAAATGATTTTTGCGGTGAGCAAATATGGATTAAGCAACCCTTAAGCTTGGAGTTAGTTTGTCTACCGTTAGCAGTTGTAGAAATATCGGGAGATTTTGGTAGATTACGGACAAAGGCGGCCGTGTGTGGAAACCACTTGAACCAAAATCGATATTTGCTAGGGAATAAAACGGCAGAATTGATTAAGGAAAAAACGGGGTATGAGTTTTTTTCGGTGGGTCAGGTAAATGCCGTACAAACGAGATCGCGTGCAAAGCGCATGGAGAAAGTTGTCCAAAGGGATCGGCAGGAAAAATTTGAAACAAAAGTTTCAGAAGGGTTGGATCTAGAGTCGAAGGATGAAGCAAGGATTTTAGTTCCGACGGTAAAAGAGGAACCGATAGAAATTCCCGCTTTAGAGGCCGGGGCTCCAGAGTTAGAGTTATTGAAGATAGATAAACAAGGTTTTATCGATGCAATACTGAAGTGCGCGGAAGTAAGGGAATTGTGGAGCCGTTTGGACAAACCAAACGCGGAAAATGCAAATCGGGTATATTCGGTTAAAGATGATTTGCTAGTGAAAAATCGCGAGGATCGATTTGGAAATGTGACGAGATTGCTGGTAATTCCAAAGCCATTAAGGGAGGCGGTAAAATCGTTGTGTCACGAAGGGACGTCGGCACATTTGGGTTGTACTAAATCCAAGGATAAGTTAAATAGATATTTTTTCTGGCCAAATTGCAATAAGGAGATGGAAGATTTTGTACGTTCTTGCGATTTTTGTCAGAAAGCAGGGCGGCCAAATGAAAAAAAGAAAGCCCCCTTAAAATTAGTACCAGTGATTCAGGAGGTGTTTTCCAAGTTAAACATTGACGCTTACGGTCCGTTACCTGTGACCACAAATGGGAACGGTTACATTTTAACAGCTATGTGTATGGCATCGAAATATCCTGAAGCAATACCCTTAACAGATTTAAGTTCTGTGAAAGTAACTGAGGCGTTATTAGACATTTTTTGTCGCATAGGTTTTCCTTCTGAGTTACAGTGTGATCAGGGAAAATCGTTTACCTCAGCATTAACTGCAGAATTTCTAGAGAAATTCGGCATAAAGGTAAGCCATAGTTCTGTTCACCACCCACAAAGTAATCCTGTCGAACGATTTCATAGAACTATGAAACGGCTTATGAGAGCGTTATGTTTAGAGTCCGGAGCGGACTGGGATAAGCATTTGCCAGCGATACTGTTAGCACTCAGAACTGTAACACATGAGAGTACTGGATACACTCCATCAGAATTAGTGTACGGAAAAAATTTACGCACACCAGAAACATTAATTGCGGAAAAATGGCTGGAGCCACCTTTAGAAAACGATTTAGTTACGGAACATGTGTTCAATTTAATTAACAGGTTAAAGCGATGTCGTGAGATAGCAGTTACGCGAATGGAAGATTTACAAGTCAAACGAAAGAATTGGTGCAACAAAAATGCTATCAAACGAGAATTTAAAGAAGGTGACTTAGTTTTAGTCTTGGCGACATCGAGACCAAATAAATTATCCGTTCAAAGGATTGGTCCAGGGACAGTAAAAAGTAAAATTTCGGAAACGAACTATGTTGTCGAAATACCGGGAAAAAAAGAAAAGACCCAAATATATCACGTAAATATGTTAAAACCATATTATACGCGACTGGAGCATGTGAATCTACTAGACTTCGAGATTTATCCTAAATCATTGGAAGACCAAGACTTAGATATTCCGTATCTAGAGAATGGTCCTATGGTATATGATTTTGAGGAAATAATTCGTAGCAGTGATTTAGAAAATCTATTGAGCAAAAGTCAGATAAATCAATTGCATGAGGTGTTAAATGGATTTTCAAAGTGCTTTTCTAACAACCCTTGTCTTACAGACTTAGTTGAGCACGATATCATTCTTGATAGCGATACTCCGATTAGGTCAAAACCGTATAGATTCTCTCAAAGACAGACTGATATTTTAAAAGATGAAATCCAGAAAATGTTAAAGTTAGGTATTATAGAGGTAGGAGAGTCAGACTACACTTCTCCGATGATATTGGTAGAAACTCCCGGAAAAAATCCCCGACCATGCATTGATTATCGTCGCTTAAATAAGATCATTAGAACCGAATATTTCCCTCTTCCGAATATCGAAGACAGAGTTGAGAAAGTATCATCTGCTAAATTTATAACGGTCTTAGATCTAGCTAAGGGGTACTGGCAAATCCCTTTAAGTTCAAGAGCCCAACGGTACGCTGCTTTCTGTACAACCTTTGGTACTTTTAAATGTTTAAGAATGAGTTTCGGTTTAAAAAATGCTCCCTATTTCTTTAGCAAACTCGTGTCCAAGTTACTGAGAGAATTCGAGGAATTTGCTGTTCCATACTTAGACGATGTTGCTATATTTTCAAATACCTGGGTAGACCATTTACAACATATAAGTTTGGTTTTGGAGAGAATTGAAAAAGCAAATTTGAAAATAAAACTTTCAAAGTGCAAGTTTGCGCAAAACCATGTCACGTATTTGGGGCATATTGTAGGAACCGGTACAAGATCACCCGCGGAAGCAAAAGTAGAAAGTGTTAAAAACTTTCCGACCCCTAAAACGAAAACGCAGATACGCGCTTTCTTAGGTTTAGCCGGATATTATAGCAGGTATATCCAAAACTATTCGGTAATAGCTGCGCCTTTAACGGACGCGCTAAAGGGGAAAACAAAAAAGGGCGAAATCACTTGGACAGCTGAATGCGAAGAAGCATTCCGCAGGTTAAAAAAGAGTTTAACAGATACGCCGGTTTTGCATGCACCGAACTTTAAAAAAGAGTTTTCAGTTCAAACGGACGCTTCAAACAGAGGCATGGGAGTCGTATTAAATCAAGAGGATGATAGAATAGGTGAACATCCAGTTCTTTATTTAAGCAAAAAGTTCTCAGAAGCAGAAAAACGGTACAGTTCTACTGAACGCGAATGTCTTGAGTATAATCTTTGCAATAAAGAAATTGCATTACTATTTGGACGGTAGGAAGTTCAAAGTATTTACAGATCACAATCCCTTACGCTGGTTGAGATCAAATGCTAGTTCTAATCCTAGGCTTATGAGATGGACTTTAGCCTAACAACCCTACGAGTTTGAATTATTCATAGAGCAGGCAAAAACAACAAAAATGCGGATGGTTTGAGTAGAGCAGAAATGCTAGAGAAAAAAGAGTAAAAATCTTTTTATATTGAACATTTTTATATTGATATTCTATTATTTTGTACAGTATTGTTTAAGAAATTATGCAACTATAATATGTGTTTGTGTTTTTCTATTTGAAGTAGCAAAGTTAGAAATGTTTGCAATTGCATAAAATCTTTCCATAAGAAAGTTCAGGTTGTTTATATTGAAATATAATTGTAAAACATGTGTATATTGTACTTAAATTGTGAACTTTCCTTATGGGTACTTGTGTACTCATTATATTTAAAGGTTTTTTTTTCTCTCAAAAATTAAAGTTAAATTTTAAATTGGGTTAAGGCTGTTTGCCAACAAATGCAGATTAACTCAAGATCTTTTTGTTTGCTGGCTAACCCTTTATATATGAATTTTTCCCTTAAGAAAAATTCTTGCTAAGAGGGGAGGACTGTAACGTTCTGGATTTCCTCATTAGCACACTATCAATAAAGGCAGATGTTAGCCCGTGTAAATACCCTCTGACAAGTACGATACATTTGTGTATAATAAAACTTCAACTTTCCAATTATCTAAGCAACAAATTCCACTTGAAACCTCTCCAACTGACGTTATAAAAATCGTATTTCAGGCCAAGAACTTAACGTTAGACAGCTTGAAAATAATAAATCTACACTACTTGAGCTGTCTGATTTACCCTCTTAATGATCGGCGATTATCAAAGAAAACTACTTTATATATATGCAATTTCAAAGAGGCTCAAGAAAGGATTTTCGATTTTGACTCTGAAGTGAGACGACCTAGCTCGTCCGCCGGGGCGCAGACTGCCCCGTAAGAAAGTGAAGTCCGTCACGGCCATCATCTGATTGTTATAACTGTTAAAAGGCCCAAAACCCACGCGCAACTTTGGAAACAGCTGTGGACAGAGTACATAGTGTGCTCTTATTTGAATTTTACTTCTATATATTTTTTCCAATTCTAATTTTCTTCTGTTTGCTGTGCTGTGTGTTGCTGTAAATAAACGCTTTGCTAAAAGTTATCCTGGATTTATTCATCAATACGTCACAGCGGTTATTGTTGAAGTTTGAGTATTTTAAGGCTACGTCAGTTACTTTCCCTTAATAGTTTCCTAACAGAACGCATGTTGGAATTAAACTTAAATTCTCGTGCTAAGCAAACATTGCCCTTCATTCTTTTAGTTGTGTTACTTCTGTTATATATTATAATGGATTAAGCGTTATACCAAAAGTTTTTTTTTCTTTAAGGCCAGAATGTCCAGAATAAACCATTTGGTAAAGCATTGATATATTAGAAAACCTGTCCTGAATTTCACTCCCGGTCTAGATATTTTCTTATTTTAGTGGGAAATTTTCTTTTCCTATTCTATGGAATGTATTTAAAAGATTACAGAAAGCAACACAGAAAAAATTTATTATATATAAGTGTCCGTTAATTATTATAATGATTAAATTCTAGATGTTTAAATAAAATATCAACTTGAGCTAAGCTAATATCTGCTTTTCCCTACAAGCTACATTCGTAATTAAAATATTATATTGGCTTACGTAACATTTATTATATAAAGGTAAACACTGAGAATGTATATTAATTATCCGTTTGTAAGTCAAAATTTATTTTTACAATATAGCAATGTTTATGCATTTCTATTTACTAATTGATTTTCTAAATGAGCATTTAACATGATTTATTGCCCTGTTTAGCTGAATGTTAATTTTAAGTAATATCATTGATATTCCATCAAATTACATTTAATTATGCTATGCTATTTATCTTTTAGGTAAAGCTTTTACTAATGTGATTTACGAGAGGTGATATTTAATCACTTTCGATACCGTTCATAAATATATGTGATATAATCGATTAGAGTTGATGTTTAAATACAGTTTTTTAAAAATAGCTAAGACTTTAACGTAATTTTTAGCGATACATACATAGGATATTACTACAATATTTACTGCATAATTGATATGCATGTACCCGTAAACATAAATAGGAAATTTTGTCTATTTTAAGCGTCATATTGATGTCATAAATATGATAATAAAAAAATATTTCTTTTTACTGATGTCAGTTTGCACAAGTATTGTAATCTTTTTACTGGCACAAACAGGTTGTCTTTGTTCTCATAATACTACTGAACTAGAACCGCCTAAGTACACTTCTACCTGTAAAACTGAATATTAATTTTTACCTGAATATTAATTTATCTTTATTGAAATTTTCTATTAAGGCACCTTTTAAATAACGAGAAACTTTCCACTTAAATTTACTGATGGAATTTTTTCGGGGTGGTAATGAAATCCAACGAAAGCGGTTACAGTTGTAGTTTTAGTATTTAAAGGCCTTTTCTCTTAATAGTTCCGTGACAGACTATACATTGCTATACAAGCATTGCCCTTCAGTCATTTATTTGTCGTTATTCTGTTATATACTATAATAGATTAGGCGTTATACCAAAAGGTTGTTTCTTTATGTTATATAGGCCAGAATGTCCATGATAAATGAGTTAGTAAAGCATTGATATATTAGACTACATGTCCTGTGTTTTTTTACGAACTAGATTTTTTTTAAATCTTAGTAGGAAACTTTCATCTCCTACATTATGGAACGTATTTAAAACATTACAGCAAGCAACACAGAAAAAATAAATTATATATAAGTGTCCGTTAATTATTATAATGATTAAATGCTAGATGTTCAAATAAAATACCAACTTGAATTAATCTAATATCTGCTTTTTAATAAGCTACATTCGTAATTAAAATATTATATTAGCATAAATAATATTTATTATATAAAATCAAACATTGAGAATGTATATTAATTATCTGTTTGTAAGTCAAAATTTATTTATAGAATACAGCAATGTTTATGCGTTTCTATTCACAAATTGAATTTCTGGATGAACATTTAACATGATTTATTGCCGTGTTTAGGTGAATGCTAATTTTAAGTAATATCATTGATATTCCACCAAATTATATTTAACTAGCTGACCCGCCCGGCGTTGCCCGGGTGCGTGATAATAATATCAAACGAACCTGAAATTTGTGATTTTATCTCTAATTCGAAATACGTGGCCACTGACTGTGAGAAAAATCGGTTTAAAAAATAAACAACTGAATTTAGAGTAACAAATATTTAAAACGACTTCAATGAGAAACGGAGGAGGAAATATGTGTTCAACAATTGCGCAATTTTCGCGTTAAAATGCTGATTTTATCCGTAAATATCACTGTTCAGTCACGTAACTTTTTTTTTTCACCTCGAAATCCTAAGTGTAACATTTTGATTTTCAAACAAATTATATCTCTCCTAGATCCGACTATACCTTAATTAAAATCGATTATCAATGATTAGGTAAAAGGTTAATATATAGTAATGTAGTTTCAGAACCATAGAACAAAATTAAGTATATTTCAATTAAAACGTGTGTAATATTCAATCTGTGGATGAAATCCTAACACTAACCTAATTGTAATGTAATCGCAACCTATCTGTAACCTAAATGCAACTTAACCTGAGCCAAACTTAAATATATCACAAATGTAACCTAGTCGTCACCTTATCATAACTTATCAATTTTCTGACCGCAACCTAACTACAATTTACCTTAAACTAACTGTAACTTAATCATAACCTAACTATAACGTAACCGGAATTTAAATATAACGTAAGACTAACCGAAATATAATTGCAACCTATCTATAACCCAAATGTAACCTAACTGTTACCTAACTGTAGCCAAATTCTAAATTAATTAAAATTAACACTAACTATTAACTAACAATTCTAACCGCGTACGTGTTACAAAGTACTTTAGTTGCACTTTTCACCACTACGGGGCGCAGTATATTTTGTACGAAAATCTGATATGGATCACCGCCACCTGCGGTCGGATATAATAAGCTTGCAATGCACGATTTGCAGAGTGCTTTAGTTTCACTTGCCATCACCAGAATAGGCATTTTTTCGTAAACAAACCTAAATCCGATCGATAATCCGATTTTCATTCTTTCCGTAGATATATTACCCAACGGGATGGGGATACAAATAGCAATTTATGAAATTTGTTGAAATTTCTATTCAGAAATAATGATAACCACCACGCAATTAAGAGTCCAATATTAAAAATTAGAATCGCCTACACTGCTGCTGCATGCTCTGTAAAATATGTTAGTTCTACTTTTCACCTCCAGGAGCTCACTAATTCCTTCATAAACCTATATCCGAAGGAAACTCCAGTATTAAGCGAATTTGTACATATATTAGTCGAGAGGGCGGTAAAATCCAATAAGAATTTAAGAAAATTAATGAAATTATTGTTCAAAAATAACCACTACTTATAAATTAAGGATGAAATATGGTCTGTGCAAATATCCTACACAGATTCCCACTACCCGCAGCACTGTATGGCAGGTGTGCGTTAAACTCGGAACAATTTTTAGTATTTAAAAGCGAAAAAAAAAAGAACAATGAAAAAATGTGTTTAAAAATAAAAAGTCATGCATCAAGTACAGATTATGAAACACTATCCAACACATTCAGAATAATGTAAAAAACTGCACCGTTTAAAAATTTAAGATATTGCGTCTCATTTCACCATGTGAAAATATATTAAGCATTTCAAAACCAAATTTCAGCTGTTTTCATCTGCATTCGGAAAATGATCCGAAAATTTTAGAAGCCCTGAATATGATACATCGATAGGTACATATTAACAACATGCATTCCAAAATTTTATTCATTTAAGAGATACACATATTTCAATTGAAAATTCCCCTTCAGCAATATCCTCTAATGAGGAGAATGGTAGGCAAATATTTTTGTGCTGCCCTGTATATGATGTATAGAATTTATATGTAAAGTGTAATGTGGAAAAAAAGTATTTACATTTAAAAGCGCATACCGAATTTTAAAACGTACTCTCCAGCAATTATTAGGCAAAGACAGTATTGTAACCCTTTCTTTTGTGTGTCCCTGTAAATTTATTTTAAAATGCTGTAAATGCTCTGTTTTAACGTAACCGTAGTTAAATTAATTGATTTATATTAGTTTGAATACATTAGAAATAGCGGAATGTCATTAAAGTACGCTCCAAACGATTTTTACCCATATATCATAATGTAATCGAACTCTTTTGAATGTCCCTGTAAATGAATCATTAGTCATACATACCAAACATACTTTGGTGACCCTAAATAATCCTTATCAATTGCATGAAAATCCGACTATAAATATAGTAGGATTTTCATGCAATTGATATAAATCTTATTTAGGGTGAGCAAACGCGGGAGTTAGTGCGTGGACAGACGGACCGACAAACCAAATGCATAAGCACTTTTCAATTTTCTTGGAAAGTGCTAAAAAGACAGATGTTTCTTAAACTACGATAGTTTACTATAATCACTGGGTAAAAATACTCGATAACCGCTTCCAAGTCGCCAATGCTCCTTTATCTTTAGAAACATCCGAAAACAATTTATTTTCCATTTACAGTTTATTTAATATATAAAGCATTTCAAAACCGAATTTCAGCTGTTCCCATTTACATTCGGAAAATTATCCGATTTTTTTAGGAACCTTGTATATGATATAGATATTTGTAATGCAATATGCATTTCAAAATTTAATTCATTTAAGTGGTACATATATTTCTGAAAATTAGCCTTCAGCAATTTCCTCTAATAAAGAAAATGGTATGCGACTATTTTTCTGCAGCCCTGTATATCAAATATAGATTTTATATACAAAGAGTATTATGCAAAAAATTAATTTAATTTAAAAGTACATACCAAATTTTAAAACGTACTCACCAGCAATTATTACGCAAACACAGTACTGTAGCTGATTTCTTTCGTGTGTCCCTGTAAATCAGTAAAATTGGCTATGACTTGTGTGTTTAATTTAATCGTAGTGAAAGTAGGTGATTTATAGCCGTTTCAATACATTTGAAATAGCGAGATCTCATTAAAATACTCGTCAAACAATTTTTCCGTATATACGGTAATGTAATCGATTTCTTTTGAGTGTCTCTGTAAATGAACCAATATTCGTACATATTTCATATGCAATACCAAACATGCTTTAGTGATCCTAAATAAGCTTTATCAATTGAGTATATTTACGGGATTTACAGTATGGACAGACGGACAGACAAACCGAATGCATAAGTACTTTTCAACTTTGTGATAAAAAACACTTCTGAGATTTTATAAAATATATATATATCATTAATATTATCGAAAATGAGAATTTAAATTATATTTAAAATGTTTTCAATATCTTACTTAATTTCAATATGAAATTTAATTATTTCTATTTTTCCAATTTCTTTATTTTAAAAGCGAACATTTATTTTAATAAATAATAATAGAACAAAGACAATTTTAAAAATTTGCTATTTCTTCTTAAAATATGCTTTAGTTGTAAATCATTTCTTTCAATTCGTCTTATAATACAAAATCCCATGGAGGATTGAGATAGGTGGAGGTGAAGTAAGGATCAAAAAAGGTTTGCATTATGAATCCATTTATCGCTCAAATTTTAATGTTCCAAACAAAAGGACGTGGAAGGAATTTTGTATTATAATACGAATTGAAAGAAATGAATTACAACTGAAGCATATTTTAAGAAGAAATAGCAAATTTTTTGAATGGTCTTTGCTCTATTATTATTTATTAAAATAAATGTTTGCTTTTAAAATAAAAGAAATTGGAAAATTAGCAATAATTAAATGTCAAATTGAAATTAAATAAGTATTGAAAACATTTGATGCGAACTAAAAATTGTATAACTAAAAGTTTCCTAATTTAATATAATTTTAAATACTTTATAACGTAGATGAAAAATGTTTATGACTTAATAATTGCATGTAAATAAATATTTAAAATATAATGATGAAAACATTCTTTTAAAATCATGTATGAAAACTTAAGTAATAAATATTAATCTAATGTATAGATTTCTGACTGCAGACGATTTTAAGATATTAACAGAAGAATGTTATATTTTCAAGCAAAACTTTAAAATAATATTCTATATTGATATTTAAAACACATATGATAAAATAATTAATAAATTCTTACCGTTGAAGCGATAAATTAGTTCTTTTTAAAAAATAATGGCAAAAATATACGGGTTTAAACCTGTTTCAATTGATAGGCGTGTCAAAGCACGTGTTTTTTATTTGGACTTAATGTTACTTAATGTAGGGTTACATTTTTAGCATCACCCCCAGAGATAATACTTCCCCTCCACCTATCTCATTCCTCCATGACAAAATCCCTTCCATGTCCTTTTGTTTGGAATATTAAAATCTGAGCAATAAATGGTTTCACATTCAAACCTTTTTTCAGACTTACTTCACCTCCACCTACCTTATTCCTCTATGGTCATCGTCTTGAAACATCAAATACTCCAATGTCATTGTTACACCGGCTTATCTGATTACTTCTGCGAAAATTTTTACACAACCAACCAACCTTAAAAGAATGAAAAAGAAAAAAAATGGGAAAAAGATGATTTTTTATGAGAGTGACCTCTCGATTTTAATTAATTACTCAGTTAATAATTGGAATTTCGAAATTCTGAGCGTCAGGTGCATCAGGAGAGATATTGGGCTACTCTCAGAAAAATTTTGAGCTTCGTACGTACCGTAGTTTTCGCTAACTATCGCACACACACACACACACACACACACACACACAGAGCGATTTGTTATTTTATTAATATAGATTATCCTATGCTATTAATCCTTTAGGTAACGCTTTTACTAATGTGATTTATGAGAGGTATTATTTAATCACTTTCGATATAGTTTATAAATAGATATAGATACGTTAGATTAGAGTTGATGTTTAAATGGACTAATTTAAAAATAGTTTAGAGTTTAAACATAATTTTTAGCGATACATGCATTAAAGTACTGCTACAATATTTACTGCATGGCATAAATGACATGCATGCACTCGTAAATTTTAATAGTAAACTTTGTTTGATTATTGCGCCTTATTAATATCACAAACATGGTAAAAATTTTAATTATTTTTACTGGTGTCAGTTTACACAGATAGTATAATCTTTTTATTAGCACAGATTGCCTTAAATAAGCTAAAAAACTTTGTAAAATCACCATAAAAAGAAAATTAAACAATACGCCTTTCGAGCTACAACAATACTAGCTCGTCATGAGCTAATCCAACACGTGTCACAAGGGACAGAGTCGAGAATAATGACATAAATGATACTGCAATATCTCGATTCTGTCTCTCGTGACACGTGTTGGATTAGCTGATGACGAGCTGTTATTGTTGTAGCTCGAAACGCGTCCTGTTTAATTTTCTTTTTTATGGTGATTTTACAAAGTTTTTTAGCTTATTTATCAATTTATCGCCAGTGATTACGGTGTTTTTCAATATTTCAACCGATTGCCTTAATTGTCACAACCGCCGAAGTAAACTTCCACTTGTAAATTAATATTAGTTTTCGCCATTAATTTTTATTGAAATTTTATATTAATGCACTTTTAAATAAGAAGAATTTTTTCACTTAAATTTACTGATGGAAAATTTTTGCGGTAGTAACGAATTCCTGTGAAAATGATTATAGTTGAAGTTTCTGTATTTTAAGCGTTAATTCCTTTGTCTTATTAGTTCCATGACAGATAGCAGTTTGGAATTAAATACTCCTGTTATAAAAACATTGCCCTACAGTCTTTTATTAGTGTTTAGTCTGTCATATTTTACAGTGGATTAGGCGTTAGTTTTCTTTTCCCTTTAAGGCCAGAATGTCTAGGATAAACCATTTGGTAAAGCATTGATATATTAGACAACCTTTTCTGAATTTGACTTCCAGTCTAGATATTTTCTTATTTTAGTGGGAAAATTTCGTCTCCTATTCTATGGAAAGTATTTAAAACATTACAGCAAGCAACAAAGAATAAATAAATTGTATAAAAGTGTCAGTTATTTGTTATAATGATTAAATGCTAGATACCAGCTAATATCGGGTTTCCCTACAAGCTATATTCGTAATTAAAATATTATATTGACTTAAGTAATATTTTTTATATAAAAGCAAACATTGAGAATGTACAATAATTATCCGCTTGTAAGTCAAAATTTATTTATAGTATATAGCAATGTTTATGCGTTTCTATTCACTAATTGATTTTCTGGATGAACATTTCACATGATTTATTGCCCTGTTTAGGTGAATGTTAATTTTAAGTAATATCATTGATATTCCACCAAATTACATTAAATTATACTGTGCTATTTATCTTTTAGATAAAACTTTTACTAATGTGATTTATGAAAGGTAATATTTAATCACTTTCGATATCGTTCATAAATATATATAGATACGATCGATTGGAGTTGATGTTTAAATGCACTAATTTAAAAATAGATTAAAATTTGTAAATATCTTTAACATACTTTTAGCGGTACATGAATAATATATTGCTACAGTACTTACTATAATTAACATGCATGTGCCGGTGAATTTGAAAAGAAAATTTTGTTTAATTTAGACGCCTTATTGATGTCACAAACATGGTAAAAATTTTTAGTTATTTTTACTAGTGTCAGTTTGCACAAGTATTGTAATCTTTTTATTAGCACAGACAATAAATTGCCTTAACCCCTTGGAGACGAGCGACACGCATACGTGCCGCGAAAAGGCTTAGGAATCCTTGTTTATTCCCACCAGTAAAATTCTACTGTAAAATTTACCTTATTTAATCGGAGCATTTTCTTGATTTAATAATGCACAAATTTCTGTTATTAAATACCAGTGACAAGAAATTAAAATTTTCGTAAAACGCTCCCGTAGAGAAGGGGTTAATTGTCACAATGTAGCGGAGCTACAACCGCCGAAGTAAACTTCTAATTTTAAATTAATATTAGTTTTCGCCATTAATTTTTATTAAAATTTTATATTAATGCGCATTTTTTAAATAAAGAGAAACTTTCAACTTAAATTTACTGATGGAAGTTTTTTGCGGTGCTAATGTACTCCTAAGATAGCGGTTTTAGTTGAAGTTTGAGTAATTTAAGTCTACTTCAGTTACTTTCTCTTAACAGTTTCATGATAGAACGCATGTTGGGATTAAACTTTAATTCTCTTGCTATGCAAACATTGCCCTTCATTCTTTTATTTGTTTTAATTCTGTTATATATTATAATGGATTAAGCGTTATACCAAAAGTTTTTTTTTTTCTTTAAGGCCAGAATGTCCAGGACAAACCATTTGATAAAGCATTGATATATTAGAAAACCTGTCCTGAATTTCACTTCCGGTCTAGATATTTTCTTATTTTAGAGGGAAAATTTCGTTTCCTATTCTATGGTACGTATTTAAAACATTACAGAAAGCAACACAGAATAAATAAATTATATATAAGTGTCCGTTAATTATTATAATGATTATATGCTAGATGTTTAAATAAAATATCAACTTGAACTAAGCTAATATCTGCTTTTCCCTACAAGCTATATTCGTAATTAAAATGTTATATTGGCTTAAATAACATTTATTATGTAAAAATAAACACTGAGAATGTACATTAATTATCCATTTGTAAGTCAAAATTTATTTATAGAATATAACAATGTTTATGCGTTTCTATTCACTAATTGATTTTCTGGATAAACTTTTAACATGATTGATTGCCCTGTTCAAGCCTGTGTTAATTTTAAGTAATATCATTGATATTCCCCCAAATTACATTTAATTATACTATGCTATTTATCTTTTAGGTAACGTTTTTACTAATGTGATTTATGAGAGGTAATATTTAATCACTTTCGATATCGTTCATAAATATATATAGGTACAATCGATTAGAGTTGATGTTTAAATACACTGTTTTATAAATAATTTAGATTTTAACGTAATTTTTAGTGATACATGCATAGAATATTAGTACAATATTTGCTGGGTAATTGATATACATGCACCGTAAACACAAATAGGATTTTTTTTTTTTTAATTTAAGCGCCTTACGGATGTCACAAATATGTTAAAAATTTTTTTTTATTTTTACTGGTGTCAGTTTGCCCAAGTATTATAATAATTTTACTAGCACAGACAATAGGTTGTCTTTGTTGTCACAATGTGGCTGAACTTCAACAGTCTAAGTACACTGCTACCTGTAAATTTAACATTAATTTTTGCCATTAATTTTTATTCAAATTTTCTATTAAGGTTCTTTTTAAGTAATGAGAACCATTCCACTTAAATTTACTGATAGAAGTTTTTCGGGGTAATAATGAACTCCTAAGTCAGCGGTTACAGTTGTAGTTTCAGTATTTAAAGGCTACGTCAGTCCTTTCTCTTAATACTTCCATGGCAGGTTGCAGTTTGGAATTAAATTTAAATACTCGTGCTATGCAGGCATTGCCCTTCAGTCTTTTGTTTGTAATTATTCTGTTATATACTATAATATATTATGTGTTATACCAAAAGTTTGTTTCTTTTATTTATATAGGCCAGAATGTCCATGATAAATGAGTTAGTAAAGCATTGTATATAGGACAACATGTCCTGGGTTTTACTTCCGATCTAGATGTTTTCTTATCTTAGTAGAAAACTTTCCTCTCCTACACTATGGAACGTATTTTAATCTTTACAGCAAGCAACACACAATAAAAAGAATTATTCATAAAAGTCAATTATTTGTTATATTACATAAAAGTGTCAGATGTTTAAATAAAATACCAACTTGAACTATGCTAATATTTTCTTTTCGCTACAAGCTATATTCGTAATTAAAATATTATATTGGCTTAAATAACATTTATTATATAAAAGCAAACACCGAGAATGTATATTAATTATCTGCTTATAAGTCGAAATTTATTTATAGAATAACGCAATGTTTATGCGTTTCTATTCACTAATTGATTTTCTGGATGAACTTTTAACATGATTTATTGCCCTGTTCAGGTGAATGTTAATTTTAAGTAATATCATTGATATTTCACCAAATTACATTTAACTATACTATGCTATTTATCTTTTAGGTAAAGCTTTCACTAACATAATTTATGAGAGGTAATATTTAATCAGTTTCGATATCGTTCATAAGCATATATAGATACGATCGATTAGAGTTGATGTTTAAATGCACCAGTTTAAAAATAGTTTAGACTTTAAACAGTTAATTTTTAGCGATACATGCATAATATATTGCTACAACATTTATTCCATAATTGACATTCTTGCAAATTTATACAGATATAATCAAATCTCTCCCTAAAACCTATCTCCTTCAAATAATGTGTAAAACATTCACAAAACAATGAATGTTTAAAAAAGTGTAACCGTGTGCAATTTTAGATGATGTGTAGACGAAATGATTTTACTATATTCTAATATAAATCATTCGGGCATGTGGAAAAGCATGGTTACCAACCTTTGTTCTTTTCTTTAAAAAAAAAAAAAAAAAAAAAAAAAAAAAAACATTTTTATCACAAATTGTGCATAGAACAAAGAAACCTCGTTTGTGCATATTGCAGAACAATTCATTCGAGTTATAAACTCATTAATTTTGCCAATTCCCAATGGAAAAAAATTTATCGTTTGGAGTCGCACTGTATTTAAAAAAAAAATATAGATTTATAGAGTAATTTGTAAACATAAATAAATTTCAATTCGAATGTCACTAAGCAGGGGGCGAAATAATTCCTTTGACCACTTGAAGGGATTCAGTATATTACATATACCACAATTTTATCCGAAAATACCATAATGAAACCAGAATAAGTTCTAATGTCATTCAACCAGTTCAATATTTTTACAACAGAAATACTTTACCCCTGAAAAGGTAAACATTAGTCCTTCTGTGGATTTTTTAAAAATATAAAATTAATATATTTTAAAAATAAAACTTGTTTCATTCTTTAAACAAAAATTCTACATAAATTTTTAAGATATTGTCTTGTATACACCAGGCACGTTTCATTTTAAGATCTTAATTTATTTATTACTTTTTTTTTTTATTTCTTGCTACCTTCTATCACTGCTTCTGTTATAGCACTTTCAAGATTTCAGGAAAAAAACATATAAATTGAAACCATTTTTTGCACTACGTTATTGTAAAGAATGTTAACACATTCGCTGCTGGTCACGCGCTAGCGCGAGAATTTCTTGATCATTTAACATGGAGGGCGGAGTTATCGGCAGCGAACGTGTTAAGTGTCCAGTTTATCTTCGAAATATCAAAATTGGTGCAAATTTTAATAAACAGACGGACAGGACGGTACATAGTAATCCCGGTTTTTCCTTCAAATTTGAAATTATCAGTAAAACTATTCACAGGCTATGATTGATAATAATATTCTATAATTGAGCTGTTTGGTTTAAAATTTCTAAAAAGTCAATAAATTGAAATGCAGTTTTCAAACCTTTTGCATTTGAAAGTACACCTTTCCTATTCAACAATGAAAAATTCAAAATTATGACATTCTGTGAAGTAAGTTTGCAAAAGAAACTAAAAAAATCGGAAATTGCACATCAAGCATGGCAAATGAGGTGGCGTTCATACTATAACGAAGTTTAAAAAATATTCAGATATTGGTGCAATTGTATACAGTATTTCGGATGCAGTATAGTAGCCGAAATTTTTTGAGTCCCTGTAAATACTATCTGCTTTCTATTATACAGGAAGAAACTTGTAGTAATCGTCAGTAACCTATCTCAATTTTATAAAATTTTAAATCGTTTAATACATTTAAAACGCGCCCCAAGCTATGTTCCCCCAGTACCATTATATAATGGAATACTTTTGTGATGGCCCTGTAAATGAATATCATATAATATTTGCACCACAGATTGTACAGAATGTATATTATAGTATATATTTCATAGTTGCATATCAATTTTATTACGTTCGAAAAAGTGTAACAACATTAAAATGCACTTGAATCTTTTATCCCATTGACCTTAATGTAACGGAATACTTTTGATTGTCCCTGTAATTGATCTCTGCATCCGATTTTCATAAAATTTGAAATGACTCGAGAAAATTATGTTATAATAATATATTTTAAATATTAAATGATTCGGTTGGGTCGTTTTTGCGTTGTTATATGCGGGCAGACGGATAGACTGAACGACAACTATAAGTGCTATGCAGTTACATAATTACGAACGCTCCTAAAAAAAATGACATGGGTTACTAATTCATCAAATAAATTATACATATAAACCTGAAACAAACAAATGACTATTTTTGTTACATTAATACGCAGAAAATACAATTCCTTTATGTTAACTTGCGGTGTGATATATCGTCAAACATTGTTCATCTTGACATAATTCATATTGCATTAATTCAACTTAATATAAAAAAAGTTTTAACTCATTTCATTTAAAAAGCATAACTTTTATTTTAAATATAAACATTCGCAATATACATATCGCATACAATTAAAACACGTCTTTCATTCATTTATTTTTTAATAGCTAACAGTAATAATAATAATAATAAATATCACAGCATCTAATTTTAACTTCAAAGTATTGTTTCTAAATAATACACATGAAAAAATAACTGGTATTAGCGAAAAAAAACATGTTATTGGCTCGATTTGCACCCTGATAATATGAAAGCGTCAAAAATAGAGTTGAGTATTCTAAGTATTTGTTTTTAAATTAAAAACTATTTCTATTGGTTCTTAGGCAAATGTTGCCAAAGGCATATTAATACTTCACGAGTTAAAATATTCAATGCGCGAAAATTAAAAAAAAATTATCAGTAAATTTTCAAAAATGAATGACTGACTACACATTGTTTACATTTGTAAAATTCATCATAATTTTTTAAACGCTAGTTTGTTTATATCGCTAATCAGTTGTTGGTAGGTGGTTATTACTTACCCATCATACGTAGTATAGGGTAAGTCTATAGGGTAAGCAATTGTTTTGAAAATCGAATTTTTTTTGACGGATTTACACGTTCAAGGCACTGGAGATTTCGAAAAACATAATTTTAGAAAAAAAAAATTGCCGTCCGTCTGTCTGTTTGTCTGTCTGTAAACGCTCTATCTCCCGAACAAATTGAGATAGAGACTTGAAATTTTGTATGTCCTTAGTATGTAAGAATGGGACGAAGCCTATTTAATATCAGTAACCTGGATTATCACGAACTATTTTTTTCGGACTCTCGAATAATTCGTTCTGATGAAAGGTATATAAAATTTTTCGAAATTTTTTATTTTAAGGAGTGATCGGAAAATAAAATAAAATAACACAAATTTTGCATAAAGAACGAAGTCGATCGAATTATTAGTTGTTGAGATATCTGTAATCCTTTTTTCCACATTCTTCGATTTTTCATGACCCTGTATTTAATTCAAATTTCAATTCAATAATATATTTGAATTGGAAATGAGACGCTTAATCCGACGCAATAAACTGTTAGGTTATAAGATTATTATTTTTGGAGTTATAAAGATCTTTCTTTTTCGCAATTTAATAGTACTACTAATTAATAGTACTACTTGAGTAGTTAGGCGTGTTGCATAATTTGTCGAAATAGATTCATCAGCAACTCATTAATAGAGCATTACTATGCATAATAAAAAAGTTTAAATTTTGTTTTGGAATTGCAATGCATTTTATAAAAAGCATACAAAAGTTTTATTTTCATATATTATATATGCATATAAATGATGGGAAGTATTACGGTGGCCACCAACGACTAGTTTTTAATTTAGTACTTAAAACAGATTAATTGCGCATTTTTTTCAAGTTTTACAGGATTCGAATGGGTAATTTATTTTCAAGGTGGTATGTCAGTTTTTTAAAAATAAAAATAAGTGTACTTTAAACTCGCGAAATTTCACCTTATTTAAAGAGATATTTTCAGTAACAAGATACCGGTTCAGTAATATTTCCCGGCTTGGAAATTCCAGAACCTGTATACGAATCCTGTTTTAGAAAAAAAGAAGATTAACCGTTTCCCTGTTTTGCCCGTACTTTTGCCAATTATGATTTGCCCGCACCACGTACAGGCATCCATACTCAAATCATAATTTATTATTCTTATAAGTAAAATTTTATTGTAAATTTTGTATTATTTAATCCGAGCTTCTTAAAGTAGCTAAAAAGTTTAACTCCTCAGATGATTTTCCCGTATGCCGTTCGGGCAGCATTTTCTGATAGAATCACGTTTTGAGCACCTTATCGCCAGATGAACGATTGGCTCGGAGATGAAGTCAGTGCTACGCACCGTTTCTTGTTTGTGACGTCAAACGCCTAGCGAATAGCAACCCTTTCTTCTGCAAAGAGATCGCGCTTATTGTTCATTTGTTTTTCCGTAAATGTTATTAAGTAAAGACTATAATATGAGGAAATTTTATTCATTGTTGTTTATGATTAAAACATAGTTTAAAACAAAGAGCTTTTTCAGATTAAAATACTTTAAATTTCATAGAACATCTAAACATAGGGTTTTTTTTGTCTCTCAATTTAAAAATATTATTTCCTTAACTCTTTATTTTCGAAGAAATTGAGAAGTTAATTAATAACAATAGTAAAGATTCTCTTGTAATAAATGTAATTCTATTAATCATATGTTTTATGACACATTTGAACTTAATTTATTTTGTGTTTGGCGATGCGGCTAGCTGAACGTTCTCGCTTTCGCCAATTCACCAAGGCTGGTGCTAAAAACGTGATTCTTTCTGAAAATGCGTTCGGGCAAGACGAATTTGCTTAGTTCATCATTTAAAGCTTTTTGACACCACAATTTTTTTTTTTTAAATAATTCCATATATTATTTAAAGGCGGGACTGCTTAGATTAAATGTTACGAATATTTCTTTTATGAAATTGTGGTGAGAATCCGTTATTTTCAATTTATTGAACGGAAAAGAAAGTGCCAGTTAAAAGGTCTGTGAAGGACATGAAAAAAATAGACAATATTTGAAAGTTATTTTTTGAAAAATATTAATTTGTTAAGTGGTCAATAGATATGATACGACATAAAATAACGGCCATAAGTTAAACAATTATCGTATTTACGGCTCAGGAATGATGGCCGCGATCGAGGAAGCGATTCACGCAGAATTGTAAGGCACACACAGAAACATGGATTTTATATAAATAGATACCATACTTTTATGTAGAGCTGTTCCAAAAAAAAAAATAATAATAATTAAATAATTAAATAAAATAAATGAAGTGAGAGGAACCCACCTTATTTTCAAACATTCCATGTTCCCCTTACACATATTTTTATAAAATAATATACTTCATGCATTTTTATTATATACACAATTTTAATTACAAAAAAATTCTGTACTAGTATAATATCATAACAGACATTAAGTTTTATAAAAGTTTCTTGGTAGAATACTTCATATAATCCATCTTACATCACTTTACACGCTTTATTTCCTCTATCGAAACCACATCAACCGTTAATATTATCGTTAATACACTTTGAGCTTTCCTTGAAATTCTGATGAATCCTTTGTCATGGTATTAAATTGAGTAATTCATTGAGCCATTCTAAACAAGGACTTTTTACTTCAGTATAATCCTTTAATACTTTCACTTCTCTTTAGCAACATGATTGTTTGTAACTCATAAAAATTTATACCTATAAGTACTGGTTACCAGTATTAAAGAATAACATTTCACTTCTATTGATTTTTAAATAAATGCTGTTTATTTTCTCCATTAGAAATTTCGTGCATTCAATTTTTTTGTTAAAAAGTTTTACATTAAAAATATTCATCTGAAAAACAACTTATAAATTTTCAACCATAAAATATACACACATTTCTAGAGTTCATATACTTAATTTTAAAATTTTCTATTAATCTCACCTACTACCTTCTTTTCAATGCAGTGTCGGTAATGTTTTCAGAGTTCAATATTAAACTAACAAAGAACTTTAATATATAAGAAGAAAAAATATTTATGATGTGGTTGTTTTATATTGTGAAAATAATGCCTGAAGATAAGGTATCGTTAATATAATTGTAAAATACATGCATTTCGAAAATTTACACAGTAATTCTGTTGAAAAAAGTTTATCTAAAATAAATTAATTAACAAATTAATTAAAAGAAATTATGTAAAATAAAGGAATTAAAAAGAATCTTCCCTAATTTCAAACATTCCGTATTCCCCTTATACGTTTTAGTGTATTTCATGCATTTTTATTGAATATACAATTTTAATTTTAAAACAATTCCGTACTATTACAATATCATAAGTGACATTATTTTATAAAAGTTTCTTGGCAGAATACTTCATTCAATCCATCTTACAACACTTTACACGCTTTATTTCCTCTATCGAAACCACACCAACCGTTAATCGTATCATTAATACACCTTGAGCTTTCCTTGAAATTCTGATGAATCCTTTGTCATGGTATTAAATTGGTAATTCATCGAACCACTCAAAACAAAGGCTGTTCACTTCAGTATAATCCTTCAATACTTTTAACTTCTCTTTAGCAACATTATTATTTGTTCATCATAAAAACTAATACTTTTAACTTCTCTTTAGCAACATTATTATTTGTTCATCATAAAAACTAATACTTTTAAGTACAGGAACCATCATTGAAGGATAACATTTTTAAATAATACCTTAATTTCATAAGAATAAGATAATAGTAAGCCTATCCTAATTCTATATGTTTAAGCGAAACGTTTTACGCTTTAAATTACTTTGAAGAAAGTAAATCTTCATATGAAATTTATTTTTTTATTTTTCTTACAATAACTTTATTAAACCTTTTTAGCACTTTCCAACAAAGTTAAAAAGTGCTTATGCATTCGGTTTGTCTGTTCGTCTCTCCACGTTCTAACTCCTGTAAATATACTAGGATTTTCATGCAATTGATAACGCTTATTTAGGGTTACCATAGCATGTTTAGTATTGCATATGAAGTATGTACGATTAATGATTCATTTACAGGTACACTCAAAAGAATTCGATTACCTTATGATATATGGGGAAAATCATTTGGAGAGTATTTAAAGGACATTGCGCTATTTCAAATGTATTGAAACTGATATAAATCCCTGGAAATCACTACAATCATGTTAAAACAGAATTCGTAGCATTTTTTGTTTTATTTACAGAGACACGCAAAAGAAATCTTCAAAGGAATGTTTAAATGTACTGTTTCGAGGGATGATAGTATATGATAACATAAATTAGAGAGGGGATCCAAAATTACCAAAACGTTGATAACATTATATTTGCGTAGTCCCTAAACAGATACCACACTTTGCTCTTGCTCTATAAAACAAAAATTAATTAATTAATTAATAAAAATATGTAAAATAAAGGAAGTAAGAGGAACTCACTCTATTTTCAAACTCCACATTCCCCTTATACGTATTTTTTTAAAATAATATATTTCATGCATTTTTATTGAATACACAATGTTAATTTTCAAAGAAACTCTGTATTATTACAATATCATAAGTGACACTGAGTTTTATAAAAGTTCCTCGGTAGGATACTTCATATAATCCATCTTACATCACTTTACATGCTTTATTTCCTCTATCGAAACCACATCAACCGTTAATCTTATCATTAATACACCTTGAGCTTTCCTTGAAATTCTAATGAATCCTTTGTCAGGGTATTAAATTGAGTAATTCATTGAACCACAATAAACAAAAGCTGTTTACTTCAGTGTAATCCTTTAATACTTTCACTTCGCTTCAGCAACATGATTTTTTGTTTCTCATAAAAAATTACTCTTTTAAGTACAGATTACCACCATTGAAGGATAACATTTTTAAATAATAGCTTCTAAATTTAATAAAAGTAAGATAATAGTAAACCTATTGCGCTTCTTTATCTTGCAAGCGAAACATTTTACGTTTTAAATTAATTGAAGCAAGTAAATCTTTATGTAACATATTTTATTTTATTTTACGTACACTAACTTTATTAATCCGTTCTTTACTAGTATGTAAGAATCGACTAAAACAGATTTTTAAAACTGAAACTGAAACCGAAATTGAAATTCGGTAATCTTATTATTTTCAGCCAAAAACCAAAAATTTCAGGAAAAGTTCAAGTAACTAGTACATACATAAATATACTTAATTATTAATTAATTATTGTGTTTATTATAAGTACAAGGAAGAACACGTCGAACTTCGACGAAAGAAAAAAAATAAGAAGGAACTTTTTAAATATATTTATAATAAACCTACAAAATTAGGTTCAATAAAAAAAGGATCTTATTTTAGTAAGTCTAACTCTTAAAGAAATTGTTGCGTCAATGGTTTATCGGCACTTCTTCCTTTTTTTTCAATTTATAAATTGTGTAAATTATTAAGCACACACAACACAATTCTTCCATAGGCACTGGTTATATTAAAAAACTCTTTATTAAAGGAATAACACTCACTCGCAGCTCACTGCTGCATTATAGTCTGCATTTATCTCAAAAACAACTTTAGAATAAAAACAGAAAAAACACTTCACTTCTCTTCAGTTTCTCAACACTGACATTTTAATTTAGGTAGCACGGTATCGTCTGCCTACATGGAACATACCGGCCCCCATTGACATGTTTCACATTCAATAATAACTCTTTTTTTACTAAGTACACTAATTACACAAATAAATATAAAAGTTCACTATATATGTTACTTAAATATAAAATTGAAAGAAAAAACAATATAACTCTCTCACACACACATATATATACACACTTTTTTTTTAAGTACTATGGGTTTCAGGCATAGGTAAAATACATATTTTACTAATCGATCTTTTAAAAATTCCATTCTGAGTTTTTACCTGAACTACGCGAATTTTCTTATCATTACCATAATATACTTCAATAATTCTGCCTAAAGGCCACTTATTGCTTGATATATTTTCCTCTACTAACAACACTAGATCTCCTATTTTTACATTATCCTTTTCAAATCTCCACTTACCCCTCTGTTGTAATTCACTTAAATAATTATGGTGCCATTTGCGCCAAAAAAGTTGTACAATTTTAGTTATTCTTTGCCATTTTTTGAGGCGATTTTCTCTTATATTGGTTAAATCAGGCTCAATAATGACATTTAATGGTCTGTTTATAAGAAAATGAGCTGGAGTTAGGACTCCAAAATCATCTGCGTCATCTGATAATGGACTCAAAGGCCTCGAATTTAATATTCCCTCTATTTGTATCACTACTGTAAGAAATTCCTCATAAGTGAGATTAGCACCTCCCACAATTCTCTTAAAATGAAATTTAAAGGATTTTATTGCGGCCTCCCAAAGACCCCCGAAATTGGGTGATCTGGGGGGAATAAATTTCCACTCAATGCCTTCACTAGACAAATATGCTGCTAATTTCTCATCAGGTTTTCTTACTAATTCATAAAAGACTCTAAGTGTTTTATCTGCCCCAATAAAATTTTTTGCATTATCAGAATACAATTTGGCACATTTACCTCTGCGTGCTATGAATCTTTTCAGTGCCGCAATAAATGATTCGGAAGTTAAATCTGAAACAATTTCTATGTGTATAGCCTTAAATACAAAACAAACAAAAATACAGACATAAATTTTTTGTAAGATGGTCCTACGTGCATAACTAATTTTGATCATAAATGGCCCACACAGATCAACACCCGAAATATTAAAGCAATAGTCTAATTGGACTCTATCCCTGGGCAAGTCGCCCATCAATTTATTTGCAATAACTGGTTTTGCTTTAAAACATGGAATGCACTGATGAACCACCTTTCGACACATTGCACGACCATTTATTGGCCAAAATTTATTTCTTACTAAGGATAGTAAAGTTGACGCACCAACATGCAAATATTTTTTATGATAATAATTTATAACAATTACAGTAAATTTATTACTCTTTGGTAAAATCGCCGGGTGCTTTTTTGAAAAATGTAAATTACTATTACTTAACCTGCCACCAACCCTTAAAATTCCAAATTCATCTAAGTAAGGGTTGAGGCCTTTTAACTTGCTACTCGGACTTACCGATCCTTTAGTCTGAAGGCTATGTATGTCGGTACTGAAGGCTTCATTTTGCACTAATTTAATTAAATATTTCTCTGCCAATTCCAATTCTGATGTACTCAAGGGTTCATTACACTTATAAAGAGGCATACCTGCATTCATCACAAATCTGAAAATATAACTAAGAATACACACAAGCGTTAAATAATTATTACTAAGATTAATCAAGTTATATACAAAAAAATTCTCGGTAATATTACAACTTATAACATTAAATTCATTCGAGGATTTAACATTAAATTTGAGCTCTTTATTGAACTCATCATTTGTTTCTGGTATGATTATTGTACGTTGAGGATAATCACTGTTCTGTAGAAATGAAGATCCCTTAAACAGTTTTTTAACAGTCATCTGTGCTTCAGGTTTACCTGAATCATCACGAGGAACAGCTCTCTTAGGCTCCACTTCACGGCCATCATCTTTATGAGGTCTACCAGCTTGAGCATCATCAACCATATGGGCACGTCTAAATGTCACAAAGTCAAATCCACGTGATCTGCGTTTATTGCGTTCCCTCCTCACAACACAATCAACAATTTCATCCCATTGTTCAAAATGAGATTTGAGTGGCTCTTCTGTAGTTTTATAATTGAGTCCGCCAATAAATAATTTACAGAGCTGTTCTGTTTCAACTTCATTATCAAAATTACACCATTCTTTATATGTCAGCGAAAGATTTTTATCACTTGTACACCACTTATGGAGTCTCATACCTGCTTTATGCATAATCGCTATGAGCTGCCGCTGCAACTCTTTGGCTTCTTCAAGCGTAGGTGCACCGCACAAAATATCATCCATGTAAATATTTTCTCGAAGAACCGATGCTGCCATCGGATAATTATCTCCTTCATCAAACGATAGCTGGTTGAGAGTTTTCATTGCTAAATAAGGCGCACTAACCGTACCGTATGTAACGGTCTGTAGTTCAAAAATTTTGGGCTCTTCTTCGAAATTATCGTTCCACAAAATTCTCTGCAATGCGTGCTGACTAGGATCAATATTGATCATTCGATACATTATTTGAATATCCGCAGTCAGTGCATAAGTATGCTCTCGAAAACTAACCATAATCGTGAATAAATCATTCTGAATAACACCGCCATTATATTGCAATGAATTAAGTGATGTGCCATTTGTTGTTGTGGCAGAACAGTTAAATACAACTCTCAGTTTTGTGGTGGACTTTTCTGGTCTAAAAATGCCATGATGTGGAGCATAATACACGACATCAGGTTCTTTCACTTCTTTAACCTGTTTCATATGCCCCAACATTTCATATTCATTTAAAAAATCTTTATACAATTTGAAGTATTTCTTATCTTTTGATAAGCGAGTCCACAGCGATTTGAGTTTTTTAAGAGCAAGCTCCCTAGATTGGCCTAAACACGAAGGATTTTCCTTTAAAGGCATTTTCACCACATATCTCCCTTCCTCATTTCTCCAATGCGTACGCGCAAAATGTTGCTCACATATCTCAAATTCCTTACTTTTTGATAACTCTACTTCGACGTTTTCAACTTCCCAAAACTTTTTTAATGTTTGGTTTAAATCTTCCTCCCGAATTAGCCCACAATGAACTTTTACATCACTTTCCTGCTCTATGCATCCACTAGCCACATACCCAAATACGGTATTTTGCAAAAGTAAATTTGAACTCTGAGAATATATTTGTCCCGGTCTTAATAACTCATAAAATATTTCTGCCCCCAACAACATATCAATTTTATCAGGAAAATTAAATCTATAATCTGCTAAAATAGTTAAATCTGGTACTTCAACATTTATGTTAACCACTTGTTGCGGAATTAAATCTGTAATTTTCCTTACTACTAGCATAGTCAATTCTCTTTCAAAACTTTTATCTCTATTCGCGATTTTTGTATTTACGCAGCCCTTTATTGTCATAGAAGTGTCATCCAAACATGAAATTAAAGTATTCGTTTTATTAATTCTAAGCTGCAATCGATTAGCACACTGCGAAGTAATCAAACATGCTTGTGAACCGACATCTAGTAAGCATCTAACTTCCTGCCATTCCGAGAACTTATCTTTAATGAGGATACGCGCCGTACTTAATAAAACGGATTTTGTTTTATTTTTCACAAAACTAGAGGCGACAGTCTGACTCGGAGGGTAGGAAAGGATTTCCTCGGGTTGTGAATTTTTTATTCCTGCAGCCGATTGAAACACATGACCAACATTTTTATTTTGATTATTTAATTCCTTTTCTTCTCTAGAAAAATGTATTAGCTCAGAATGCGGTAGGTTACATCTAGCACAATTTTTAGACTTACATTTCTGTGCGCAACAGTTATAATTTAAACATTTGAAACATGCTTTATTTAATTTCACAAATTCTACTCTATCTTTAATGGACAGTTTTTTGAATTGCGGACAAGAAAGTAAACCGTGATATTCATTAGATTTACACAAGACACATTTGACATTTTTTGTTTCCGAAAAAAATATATTTGAAGCGCTCCTTTGAGGCCGATTTTGAAATTTATTTGTCGCTATACGTTTATTTTCATTTATCGTATTTCTCGAATACACATTTGATTCACCTTTAGATTTATTTTTAATCGACAAAAAAATATCGCATTCTCTTCCTAATTGCTGTGGTTTAAAATATGACTCTGATTGTTTAATTGCGATATGATTCATTAATTCGCGATCTAAAGAACTGAAAATTTTATCTGAAACAATCAGATCGCATAATGATTTAAAATCATTTACCTCACGCAAATTACAGTAATACTGAAAAATTGAACTCAGCCTAGCTGCAAATTGAACGTAACTTTCCGACGGTAATTTTTGTGCACTCTTGAAATTGTTTAAACATTCTTGTGCAGTAGGTTGAAATTCCCTTAACACTATATTTTTCAATTTATCATAACTAATCAACTCTTCCTCTGATAAATAGATCATTAAATTGCTCGCTTTTTCGCCGAGAATATTTAACAGAATTTCGGCCTTAAACTCTTTAGGTACATTTTTAGTTCGAAACGCTTTCTCAAGAGATTGAAAAAAAAGATTAAATGACTCAGCTCTCGTTGGTAAAGGAATAGTTAAAGTTTTAATACTTTTAATAAAACTTTCCAAGTTATTGTTCCCTATTTCCGTTTCCGATTTTTCTGTTACGGACGGCAAATTTTCCCGAGATTCTTTACGCAATTTGGCTATTTCTAATTCTTTCTCTAACTGAGCTAGTTTAATTTTTTTCAAATTCCGAATTTTGTAATTCTAACTCCCTTTCTAATTGCGCTAATTTAATTTTTTCTAATTCTAATTTTGTTTTCTCAGTTTCTGTTTGTGATTTATACTCCTCAACAACCGAATTAACGATGCTTTTTAATAACTGCTCATTTGAGTAATATTCACTATTCTCTATAATATTTCTTAAATCAATAATTTTACTACTTTCAGGAGCAGTTAAACCCAATTCCTCAACTACAAGCTTAAGCTCGTGTTTATTTAGATTATCAATAACAGACATAATTAAATCAAAATAAATTAAAAAATTGCTCTTACCTCACTCAAATCGCTGCGAAATTCCGAGGAAGACTCATTATAATTCTTAAATTGATCATCTTAAACACAATATTTCACTTGTTTGTGCACGATATTATTCGAAGATTCTCATGTTAAACGTTGACAGATCTATAATAGAACTCTTCATATAACATCAGCACATAGTTCAAATTCCATGATTTTTCACTCTCATAAATAATTATTTTCACCTTACGGCTCGGCGGTCCATGAAATATAATGCACACGCAACACAATTCTTCCATAGGCACTGGTTATATTTAAAAACACTTTATTAAAGGAATAACACTCACTCGCAGCTCACTGCTGCATTATCGTCTGCATTTATCTCAAAAACAACTTTAGAATAAAAACAGAAAAAACACTTCACTTCTCTTCAGTTTCTCAACACTGACATTTTAATTTAGGTAGCACGGTATCGTCTGCCTACATGGAACACATTGTTTTCGTTGCATGGCAACCAACTTTGTATTTTTGTTGTTCTACAAGAGTCATCCATGATGAGAGTTGTCTATTTTGTGTTTTTTTAAATAAATATATGTTATTATATAAACGATTGATCCTTTAAATATTTAGATTAATAACACGCAATGGACAGCACTTGGTGAATTCGACCGTGATTAGTTTTTAGAGGTCAGTTTCCATTTTTATTTATTGTTTTCAAGTTTGAAAAATAATAGTAAGTTTCGAATTCTAATAGAGATCCAAAATGGATGTTTTCATTAAACAGAGAGCTCTAGTTAGGGCTAACTTTACAAAACTTTACCGATGCTTAAAAACTGTGTTAGAAAATAATGGTTTTATTGAAAATATTGAAATAAAAAATTTTATTATTTGAGAGAATATTATGCAACTTAACGTAACTTGATAGCGAAGTACTAGGGTTATTATTAAATGATAAATCAGAGTCAAAATACGAAGACAAGTTTGCAATTGTAGAAAGTTATGGAAAAAAAAATTCGATGAAATAAAAACTCGCGTTAAGTTTTTAACTCAGAATTCTGCTTTTGAACAACAAAATACTGTTATTAAAACTAATTTGAAACTCCCTAAAATGGAGCCTATTCAATTTAGTGGTGTAAGAAGAGATTGGTTTAACATTTTGAAGTCAGTTTAGTAGTATTCACTAGGATAAGTCGTTAGAGGATGTGGGAAAAGGCACAGATGTCATATACGCACCACATTGGCGCGTGTTTTTTCTGGCGCTAATTTGGTGTAAACCTTGTTTTTAAATATCAGTTACATATACATTTTTAATTACTTTCAATTAATTTAAAAAGGAAATAATAATAGATAAAAGAAAACTTAGTTGACAATTATAGAACAAAACAATTTTTATAATTTTAAAAAAGAAAATAAAAGTAAACAAACAGTTTAATAATAAATAAACAACAATATTCGGATAACCAGGCAAGGCAAAACATTGCAATTTTGTTGTAATCGCGCTAATGTGGTGCGTACATTACATCTGTGCCTGGAAAAATTGCACTACTTAATACAATATATGTCTCCTGGTAGTAAAGCAAAAGAAATTATTGATAGTTATCCTCCAACCTCAGACAATTATAATAAAGCTGTTGCAAGCTTAAAGGCTAGATTCGGACGAGTGGAGCTGCTTGTGTGCGTGAACTTATAAGTTTAGTTGTAAAATAAATTACAAGCACTAAAATAAAAAGCAACATAGTTCACCTTTATGATATATTAGAGTCTTGTTTGCGATGTTTTGAATCCATTGGCATGACATCAGATAAATATCTGGCTATGTTGTTCCTTTAGTTGAATAGTGTATACTTGAGGAGTTGCTTAGAGTTTGGCTTAGGAACGTAGTGTTAAATACAAATCAGAATTCGTATGGGGATAAATTACCGCAGTTATTGTCATTTCTTCGCACAGAAGTTTAAGGTGTAGAGTGAGTTTCAATGGCAAAAATAGAAATCAATCAAAATAATATTACTCAGAGGAAGCAAAAATATAGGGTAATTGAGTCGAATCCTACTGCCAATGATTTACTTCCTAATGTAAAGAAGGAAACTGTTATACGGTCTTTATTTTGTAACAGCACCCATGAGACCAAAGATTTTTTTAAAGGTCAAAATATTTCATTAGATGAGAAGCAAGTTATTTTAACGCGTAATAAAAGTTGTTTTTCTTGTGTTAAGACTGGTCATATATCGAAAAATTGTAAATCATCAGAAAATCAAATGATTCAAAACAATTCAGGTGGCTCAATTTTTATTTCAATTTTTGAATTCGACATTCGATTATTTATGCGTAGTACGATTCAAAAGTTCGGAGAAAATTTGTAAATTCATATCCACTTTCAAAGTGGTGTCCTTGGACGACGATACATTTCTGCAACAGTTCCTATAACTTCTGGAAGCACCGCTGGAAGTCATTTTTCGCAACCTCCCACAAGGCCTCCTGCGATGTTGTTTTTACATCATCTGATGACTGAAACTGGCGTCCCTGCAGTAGCGGTTGTCAGGGAGTGCTGCATCAGATTTTTCTTACCAGTAAAAATTAACATATCTTTTCTATTAATTATTCGACACATTTTGCTGATTAAAGAAAACGGAAATTACCGTATAATTTTAGTGATGTGAATAAATTGTGCAGCACCCCCTGACAAGCCGCTACTGCGTCCCTGTAAATGTTTTTTATTGATGGGAAAGGTAAAAGTCACACGGGGTTTACTCTAGTTGATAGAGGATGGGATGTGAAAGCATATTAGTGCGAGTTTTGACGAGGAATTGTTTTACCAAGTGTATCGATGTAATGGTACGCTGTCAAGCAGAAGGTACCAATGTGTAGTCTCAGCAAAGCTTGTCCAATATATTTATCGTCTTCGATGGATTTTCGGCCCTCTTTAAAACGTCGATGCCATTCATAAACCTTGAGTTTCACCATAGTAAATTCATCGTACACTTCTCTTGGCATTTTCAGTCTTCATTGGTGTTTCACCTAAACATTGAAAGATTTTAATGCATCAATAATGCTCAAGAAAAGCCATATTTCTTACATCGCAGGGTGAAGGTAACTAACTTTTGAAGATATCAATTGCACGTGCAGTTCGGTCACATGACATAGGCTGAACCAACTAGAGAAAGTAGGAAAGGGTTGGGAGAATACATTTCAAACGGTTTTAATTTCAGAACCTGCTTTTGTTGTCAACAATGGTCGCATTCCCCGAATATTTGAATCGTACTACGTATGCACAAAATTAAGTTTTCATGTGCTTAATTTCAATGTATTCTAAGTAGTTATTTAAACAGAAATCAAGAGATCGCTCTTCTTTTTTTCCCGACATGATTTCCAGTGGTTAGCGCGAGAAGATATAGTGGTGATAATTTTAGATCGCATTCATGGCAACAAATACTGTTTATAGCAATTCCTTCTTTAAAGAACAAGAAATTATTAATAGAAAATAATTGGTATATCCTGAAAATAGTGAATCCTCGATTGTAATCGGTTTCACAGTGGCTCATTACCGCCATGAAAAACTTCCACCAGCAAATATAAATAGAAATTTTCTTGTTATACTAACGTCTTGTTGAAATAAAATTTTAGTCAAAATTATGGCTTAAAACATACATTTATTGTTTCGGGTAGAGGTTTATTAAGATAATAAACAGATCTTGCGTTTCAACCACATTGTGACAAACTCAACAACTTCCGGTCAATATCATTGAAAGGGGTTATAATAATCAAGCAAAATTCCACCTGTAATATAGAAAATTTTTTTTACCACAATTAGAAGAAAAATTCTGCGTCAATTAGCCACTAAAACAAAGCGAAGTTTACGACTCGAAGTTTACTGCTTGAAGGATAACAAAAGCATTTATATTATTGAAATCTTGGCATTTACAATTCTATTTATAAAGTACCAAATTGTAATGTAATTATTAAAAAAAATCCCTGCCGGCTCGTTCTATAAGCGCAGATAGATTTCGGAGTTAAGTGCTATTTATACCAACAAAATTTAAATTCTAATAGAGGTAAACCCACTCTAACAATTTTATTTGGCCACTTTTGGAGAAATTTAAATTTTATTTTCCTGTAAGAGCTATTTTTATCAGAATCATGTTAAAGAAATTTTAAAAAATAAATGTAATGTTTAGTTTTGAATTTTTTCCCCGCTTAACAACTAAAAAAATTTTAACACTGTTTCATATTCATTTTTAAAAGAAAGTACTTTATATTTCTGCGCAGATACCATAAAACCGCTTGGGGTTACCATCAGGAAAACCCGGTTTTGTCACCAAATGTGGCCAAGTTTGTTTCCAATTTAGCGATAAAAATGTCTAAGCTTCTAAAAAAATGTATGAGATGAAAAAAAAAAAAAAAAAAAAAAAAAAAACGGTAAAAAAATAGTTGTACGTTACTCCAAAGTCTAAAGCGCCCTCTATCGACATTTTTTTAATTTTATCTTTATAATTCATTTTCAAGATAATACTGAGATAAAGAATAATTGTAGTGAAAATCGAAAATTAGTTGACCAATTTTTCCGTTTTTTATAATCATTTGAAATTTTAACATCCCCCCACAGTTCAGTTTGCGCTACTTAACCACTCCCAACGATTTACATTTTGAGCTCAAAATTTTAGTTTATGTCTAAGCTTCTAGAAATAATTAATGAGATGCAAAAAAAAAAAAAAAAAAAAACGGTAAAAAATAGTTGTTCGTTACTCCAAAGTCTAAAGCGCCCTCTATCGGCATTATTTGATATTTATCTTTATAATTTATTTTCAAGACAATACTGAGATAAAGAATAATTGTAGTGAAAATCGAAAATTAGTTGACCAATTTTTCCGTTTTTTATAATCATTTGAAATTTTAACATCCCCCACAGTTCAGTTTGCGCTACTTAACCACTCCCAACGATTTACATTTTGAGCTCAAAATTTAAGTTTATGTCTAAGCTTCTAGAAATAATTAATGAGATGCAAAAAAAACGGTAAAAAATAGTTGTTCGTTACTCCAAAGTCTAAAGCGCCCTCTATCGGCATTATTTGATATTTATCTTTATAATTTATTTTCAAGACAATACTGACATAAAGAATAGTTTTAGTGAAAATCGCAAACGAATCGACCAATTTTTCTGTTTTTTATAATCATTTGAATTTTTGGACCCTAAACTTTAATGGCGCCAATCTCCTTGGGAAGACGTTTGGGACCCTTAGTTTCCCATTTAATATTGTTTGTCTTGATCTGTACTATCACCTCTTAAATTTTGTACCATGAATTTTGAAACACCCTGCATATATATAGAGATAGATAGATAGATAGATAGATAGATAGATAATGTTTTTTACTGAGAATTTTGGGGTCTAGCACCTTGAGAGGAAAGCAAAAATGTTTCTGTAATGTTGAATTTTCATCGGAAAATTGAAAAAAAAATGTTTTAAAATAAGAATGGGCAATTTTTCAACATTTTGCCGTCAAAGTAAAAAAGATAAAATTTCATTAAAATTTTCTGGTGAGAATCTCGTTTAAATTAGATAAAATACAACTCCCCCCCCCCCCTCCCGCTCAAGGGACTAGAGGTAATGATCGGTGTAGATCTGCAAATATTTTTCAGAAATTTAAACGTAAAGGAGAACGTAATACGTAGTTTTTCATACAAGATCTACCTAATAATGCGATTTCCCCCCTTAAAATGTTTAATAAATTGGATTATTTACTGGCTGATACACACTATGTTAGTTGAGAATAAAATAGATCTTTCTTCTTGCGATTTATGGATCGCGTCGTTCTATCTAGGAACACATCTCGTATTCTCGTATTGTAATGCACTGTATGATGT